>JASAMX010031915.1:0-14025 GCA_030248175.1 Microlaimidae sp. YZB2_3 | reverse complement strand
CCCATGGCTTGTTAGATTTGTCGCTTCCAGATAGCCTTCGGGTTTAGATCACTTTGAAGGCTTAACTTATTTTTTTATTTTTTAAATAAAGATTAATGACTATAAAGGCTTATTAATGATTATATACGTTTATACTTCGGAGCAATTAATTGATAAAAAGAAGTTATGAGAATTTATAAAAAAATCTAAGGACTTGTTTTAATAAACAATTTAATGAAATTCAGCACTTAACATCTTATATATAATGTTAATAATGACAGCTCTTAAGACTAAAAACCTGGCTTAAAACTTACAATAATTAAATTTCTGCCAATTGTTTAAGAAAAAAAGTTATTGTCATGCTGTTCAATTTGTTTTTAGCTGTTATGTTGCAAAATTTTAATTCAATGATGATACAATTGAAAATTTGTCGATAGTACTTAATGAAAATCCTATTATCTTTTAATTTAAATCGAAATTTTACACATAGCAGTTGCAATTTTCTTTTTGTTCGCTTGTAGTTTATAAAGAATAGAATCAAAATGATTGTGTTATAATTATTTTTTTATAAAACATAGTAGAATAGCAAAATAACACATAGTAAAATCAGTAGGAGACACATAGGGTTAGAAAAATTTGGCTGAAAGAAAACTTAAAAGCAATAATATTTTAAACAAAAAAGGTATGGTAAATGCAGAAGAAAAGAAAGCGAAGGCTAGACAAACGAAAGGCGAAAGCAGAGAGAAGTTAGGGTAAAGGCAGAGTGAAGTCAGAAAAAAGACAGGACTAAAGTAGAGCAAAGGCACAGTTAACGGCAAAGGTAGGATGAAGGTAAGGTAAAGACAAAGCGAAGACAGGCAAAGGCATTGGAAAGGCAACGCAAAAGCAGGGCGAATTCAAGATAAAAAAGGGCAAAGGCAAGGCGTAAACAGGTAGAATAAGAGCGAAGGTACAAAAACAGGTTGGAGGCAGAGCAAAGGCAGGGCAAACGCAGGGTGTGTAAGCAGGTCAGAGACAGGGCGTAAATAAGGTAAAAAAAGATGAAAGCAGGGCGAAAGCGAAGAGAAAACAGAGCGTGAGCAGGGTAAAGAAAGGGTTCACACAGAACACAGGCAGGGTGCACGCGGGTGGAGTTTTATCTTAGAACTAGAACAGTGAAATGTCTGGCTCCCATGTTAAATTACTTAAATGCATTTAGAGGCAGGAAGATCTTTTTCAAAACATGTACGTATAATGCCCAAAAATTTACCTGAAATAAAGATATACTACAAATAATTTCATTAAAAGCAGGCTGGAAATGGTTTTAAGCCAAAAAAAAAAAAACTTAAAGAAAATACATAATTTCAATATATGAAACTACCAAGAATACATAAAATTAATTAATAATTAATTAATTTCATCTATTCTTGAAACTACCAAACAATTACAGAGAATATTTAAAATAATAAAAATAAGATACATAAACGTTAAAAATAAGTTAAGCCTTCAAAGTGATCTAAACCCGAAGGCTATCTGGAAGCGACAAATCTAACAAGCCATGGGTTTTTTGACAAAATAAACGTAAACAGATACTAAATTTGAAATCTAACTGTTTTATTTTTTGCTTTTTTTCTTACAATGATAAGTTGATTTGCAATTTGATTTTTTTAATATTGTAAATTCTGATTTTTTTGGTTTTTAATTTGCATTTACTATAACAATAATGCAATAAACAAGAATGGATCTGCGATATTTTTTTAAACAAATAAACAGGATTATAAAATAATTAATATTATTTTAAATAAAAATTAAATAAACAGCGCTCAATTTTTTATTGTAGTAATAATTTTGGGAAATTTCAGTAATATTTAAGCCATTCCAAATAATTAAAAATGGAATTGTTGGCAGTTCTCCAAAATGAGAATTTCCTTGTTTGTGGACCGAAATTAAGTTAAATTTGCAGTTTCATAAATTTTATCAAAATTTTTAGGGCCGTTTGAAACACGTTATATCATTTTAAAATAAAGTTTTCAAGAGGTTTTAGCTAAAACACGTTTGTTTTCTGATTTGTCGCTACCTCGCGCATTTTTGGTTTAGTTATAGAATGAAAATGACATTATAGTAAAAAAAACAATTTATATTTTTTATGAGGGTTTTATTATAAAAAAAATATTTTTTTTATTCTCCTTGCGCCAGCTGCATTTATTCTTTTCCTACTTGACCGAGACCGTTATGGTCTCAGCCTAGAGAAGTATTTCAATTTTAAAACACTAATTTGAAATACCGCTTAAATTCCATTTACTATTTTTAACAAATTTATAAAATATTTAGAAAAAGAAAAATTATTACACTTTTTATTGTTAAAAAACAAAACAAAATTATGTTCAATTTTCATAAATCGTAGAACAGTTTTATATTCAATATTTAGGTTAAAAATTGAGGATGGTATTTTAAAACTTTTGATAACAATTTCATATAGGAATTTAAAACATAATTTTACCCACTCGATGTGTTATTGGTCTGATTTATCTTGTTTTTGACCGTTAAATCCTCCAATTGTTTACGATCCAAACTGCATTTCCAAAATTTTTTTGTTGTAAAAATGTTAAATATTATTAAATTTTGTTATATTTTGCCCCGTAAATCTGCCTTTATTACTTTTTCGCCTTAATTTTTATAAAATATTATTAAATTTTATTAAAATTGGCAATAATATCTTCTTTAATTTAAAACAATCACGATGATCAAAACCCGCCCATTTAAACGGAAGTTGTTCAGTGTTAAATATCTTCACGGAGTTATGACGTTATAGAATCATTTTTAACCAATTAGCGCTTAGCAAAATATAGAGATCTCTCAATTTTTAGAGATCAAATTTTTTCCCAAGCGCTAATTGGCTAAAACAGCTCCTCTCACAACCATTCCAACAGAGCGAAACATATATGACGTGATCACAAATACTATAAGACATTTTGAAGGTCCTTGAAATCCTGACGTGATATTTATTAAAATTAAATACAGTGATTCTCTAATTATGTTATGAAAATAAAAGGGATTTTAAACACAGATATATAAAAATTTAATTAATACAAAAACCAAAGAAAATTACGAGCATAAAGAGCCAATAGTTCACAATGAAAACTCATTTTTTGTGAGCTAATTTTTTAAGAAATATCTTGACCCAATTTGTGTCCAAAAATTTGACAATACATAAACATTAAGCGCGCTCGATGCTGCTAAATTAACGAGAGATTAAGCCGCAGACAAGCGGGAGAGTGAACTGGGCTATGGTTGGATGATACACAAACATAATTGATCAAAGGTAGGGAGAGGGGGTCCACTCCCCCCTCGTAGCCTCGAAATTTTAGCCTTCCCTCCCTTGGAAAATCTTCAAGGGCCCCCTCCCCTCCCCAATTTTCGGAATTTTTTTACTCCTGACCCCCCTCTAGATTTTGAAATCTGACCCCCTCCCCTCTTGAAAAAAATTTAAGTACCATACCGTCATACCGAGCTCCTTCTTCCTAAAAAACGTGAATTTTTGAAATTTTTTTTTAAATATTCCCAATGTCATTTACCGGGAAACAACTTTCTCTCTAGCTTTCGTGACCGTGTCTCATCTTTGGGGATATAAGTGATTATAAAGTATTGAATTCTGCGATTTTTTTCACTTTAAGTTTTTTGGCTCCACGGTACAAAAATAGAATTTATAGTGTTAAAAAAAGTTTGGAGCCTTTTAAAAAAACTCAGGTTATTTATGAGTAATTTGAATTATTGAAACGTAAATCTTAAAAAAATCAAGACAACAATTTTCAGTTAAAACCAAAAAAATAAGTGGATCTAAATAATACTTTGTGGAAACAAATCTGGATAGCCAATAACTTAAGTTTTGATTCTTGGTTAAAATCATAAAAAATAAAATATAATTATTTTTCGGAAACAAAAGTAATAATTGGTAATTAAATTATATTTTTTGTATAAGTTGTTTTTAAAATGAGAGGTTTTTTTTGTTTTCTTTTTTGGAACTGAAGCACGATGACAAAGTTTGTTTCATATGTTCAAAGTAGTTTGAAGCTTTGGTTTTTGGCAGACGGCCGATGTACAATATGTTTTTACAACTAGACCAAAAATTTTGTGCAAAAACTGTTTAATGTTTAACTATTTCAATATTATTTTTAGCAGAATTACCGATTTTATACGCTAAATTTGTTTAAATTTTGTATATTTCAAATAAAAATGGGATTTGAAAAATTCTGTTTTTTTATTGGTGTTTTGTTAAAATTATCACAACCGGAAAATTTTAATTAGTCGCTTTATGTCTCCATGCATTTTTACGAGGTCAGCCACACGTAAATTACCTATTGCTAAAATTAAATTTTGAGTATAAAAAATACCACAGACGAAATTTGAAAAAATAACGCCAATATTTTTTTTTCTATTTTCATTAATATTTTTACTCATTTTTTTTTTCGAAAAATGATTTTTTATCTGTTTATGTAGAATGGGGATTAAAATATAAGCATTTGGCTATCTTAACCACTTTTTTGGACAATTTTTACCAAAGCCATGTATCAATAGCGAATTTAATTTGCTTATCATACCGGTTCTTATGCCTGCTTTTAAAATAATTTTCGTCAAAAAAAAATCAAAAGACAACAATAAGCTCGTTTTACTTTCGTAAAACTGCTTTTTGCGCTAATAATCCTTTCTTTTCTATTTAAATTACTGTTAAAAATATTTGACATCCCACATTCTGATAACTTTGAACAATAAACACAATACATGGAATATATTATCCGACTTTACTTTACGAAGAATAATTATTATCAAGAGAACAATAGCTGCATAATTTCATCCAATCAAAGACCAATCGCGGCATTAGAAGGCTTTTGAAAGTTATCGGCCGCCATGCCAACAAATTGTCTTTAAACGAAAATATAGTTTTATGCCCGAAACGCCATAGTTTGTAGGTATATTATTATGTAATAGTTTTATTTTATTTTAGTTTTATAGTAGTATTTTTTTAAAAATTTGTAATCGTGTTTGCATTAAAAATAGAGGTCTTATCATTATTGCATATAAGTTTGGCACTGCATTTATCTTCTATGCCTTGTTTGTTGTATAATTTTATATTTTATTTTTATCCAGTATATTAAGTTTGCTCTATAAATAATCAGCTCATGTGACCATTTCAATAGAGAAAGACATGTAATATATTTTTTTGAAAGAACAAAAAAAGTGGTGTAATCACAAAAATTTAAGAAACTTTTAAAATTATACTGGAGTTAAAATTGGTGGAACTCCAAGATTACAATGGTAAAAAATACAATTAATTTTTTCACAAAGCAGCAACAAATTATAGTAATTTGTTAGTAATTTTTTTTAATTAAGCAGAAACCAGAATATAATTAAACTTAGAGTTTTAAAGTTTTCGCACGCAACGCGTCTGTATATTTTTAGATAAAAATTAAGGTCCGTTCACACTTACGCACAATGCACAATGCACGATGCATAATGCACAATGCAAAATGCATTATAGTACCTGTTCACACTTACGCACAATACATAATGCATCAAAACAAATTTTCAGCCAAAACTATTCTTAAATACGGTTTAAAATGCTTGTTTCTCTAATTAAAAACGAAACCTAACAAAAAATAGTTTTGCTGCCAATTAAAAGCTTGGCAAAAAAACTTAAATTAACCTATGTTAGGATAAACAATCCTGAATATTAATTAGTCAGGAAGCTAAAATAAGCCAAAATATAGTTCCAAAATCCCTCTTTTTTGTTTATTTTGCATAAAATTATGTTTTATATTTTGTTAAACACAAAAATATGTTTAAAATTTTATATGTAATGAAATGTGAAGTCGTTTGTTTAAGGATATTTATTATTTGATTCGTTTTTTAAGCAGAAAAGTTCTCAACGTACGTACCCTATCTGCGGAAAAAATACGTAGTAATTTTCAAAGCGCGCTGCTACTCGCACGAAACTTGGAACGCCGTTCCAAGTCCGATAATGCATTGTGCGTAAGTGTGAACACCTATATTCGCAGTTTTAATGCATTGTGCATTGTGCATAAGTGTGAACGGGCCTTTAATGGAAACAAACAAAATCGCACTAAATACAACATTTTTCACGATCAATGCTGAATGAAATTTTTAAATTGTAATTCATAAGAAGTGTTGATCGTTTAAAAAAGTAAATGTTAAACCTGGCTGTATAGGAAAAAGGGTTGTTTTTAATCTTATTTTAAAAATAAAAATAAAAACTAAAAAAATTTAATTAATTAAACGCCGTTTACACTTATGCACAATGCACGATACACAATGCATTAAAACTCCGAAAATAAGTGTTCACACTTATGCACAATGCACGATGCACAATCCACAATGCATTATCGGACTTGGAACGGCGTTAAAGTTTTGTGCGACTAGCACACGCTTCAAAAATTTGTAGGCATTTTTTTCACAAAGTACGTACGTTAAGAACTCTTCTGCTCAAAAAACTAATCAAATTATAACTATTCTTGAACAAAACACTTTGGATTTCATTATACATAAAATTTAAAATATATTTTTTTGTTTAACAAAATATAAAACAGCTAATTTGTATGCCAAATAAACAAAAAAAGAGGGATTTTGCAACTATATTTTTGGCTTTTTTTGCTTTTTGACTAATTCTCATGATTTTTTATCCCAACATCGGTTAATTTGAGTTTTTTTTTTTGTCAACTTGGATTTGCAGCAAGGCTATTCTTTGTTAGGTTTCGTTTTTTAATAAGAAAAACAAGCATTTTAAACACTATTTAACAAATTTGGGCATTGTGCATTATGCATCGTGCATTGTGCATTGTGCGTAAGTGTTAACGGACTTTTAGCCTGTAAAATGTTTCCATAATTTTTTTTTTCAATCTGTGTGATAAAATTACAACGTTTTGAAAAATTTATCCAATATTTAGGGATGCTATTTTTTTTAAATTTTAAACCTAATCAAATTGTGTATGTTAAAAAACCAAAAAACTTTTAAAGGCGAAACCGTCAATAATATAACGGTTTTTGTCGAGCTACTAATACTAGTGGTTTTGTTGTATTAGGATTTTGGGTTTATATTTTTATTTTTGCCAATTATAAAACAATCGTTTTGAGTGAACTGTATGTATGCTACTTTTGGTTTTTGTTTTTTGGTTGTTTTTTTTGGTTTTTTTTTGTGGTTTGGGGGGTTTTGTGTGTGTGGTTTTGATTTTGAGGGTGTGGTGTTTTGGGGGTTTTGTTTTTTTTTTGTTTTGGTGTTGGTATGTAGGGTGTTTGTATTTAATTATTGATCGGATTTTGTATAGGATGGGTTGTTTTTTTGGGTTGTGTGATTGGTTTTATATTTTTTGGGGTGGGATTTTTTTTGGTTGAAATATTTTTTTTTTATATTATATTTTATATTTGGATTTTTTGTTATATTTTTATTTTGGGTGTTATTTGAGGAATTTTTTTAGGGTATTTTTTTACTGTATTTTGATTCGTTTTCTTTATTTAGAGTTATATAATATTTGGCTATGATGCTTTTATACGTTTTTTATTATTTTTTGGTGTGTAGATTTGCGTGTGTGACTTTTTGGCTTCGTTTGTTTTGTTAGGCTCTGGCATAGATTTTTGTATTTCTTTCGGCGCGTTTTCGGTGTGGGAGATAGTTTTTCTTTCGTTTTATCGGGGTCTCTTCTCGGGTGTGCTTGGCATCTTTTGTTATATATTCTAGGTAGTGGGTTTGGTTTGTGCGTTTGTTTGCGGTGCTGTATTTCTATGTGACGTTCTATATTGGATAGCGCTGTAGTTTTTATCTGGTCTCATTCTTGCTGCTTTGGATTTGTGTGAATATGGTGGCTTGGGTTGCGTCTATGTTTATGTTTTTGGCTCGTGTCTTTTGTGTTTGGCGTTTTTTAGTTTGTTTCTTTTTTTTTTTTTTGTTGTTGTTTTTTTTTTTTTTATTTTTAGGTTGGGTTGTTTTGTGTTTCTTGTTTCGTTTGCTCTGTTTTCTCTCTCCTTGTTGTTTTCTCGTTTTTTTTTTTTTTTTGGTTTTTTTTTCTCTTCTCGGGCTGGTGTGGTGCTTTGGTCTTCTGGTGTTTTCGTTTTTTTGGTTTCGTTTTTTTTGCTTTTTTTTTTTTGGGTTTGTTTGGGTTCGGTTGTTTCTTGTCTCGGTTTTTTTGGGCTGTGTTGTTTTTTGTTGTTTTTTTCCTTTTTTCTGGTGCTGCGCTTTCTTTTGCGGTATTTCGCTTTTTTTTTGTTTTTTTTTTTTTTTTATGTTTTTTTGTTCTTTCTTTATTGCTGTTTTTACTGCTGGCTTCTATTTCTTAATGCTACTTTTATATAAGTTTTTAGTGTAGAAGCGTTAACTTGATTTTCAGAAAAATGGTTGCATTGGGAAACGACTCTATTACAAAAAAAGAATTTATGGCAATTTATGCTTGATTTTTAAACCTTTATTTTTAAAGAATGTCCCTTTGTGGAGTTTAACGGAAAAAGGTCCTTTGGATTTAGTTATTGTTGCAAAAATTACATTAAAAGTAACATACATACAGTTCACTCAAAACGATTGTTTTATAATTGGCAAAAATAAAAATATAAACCCAAAATCCTAATACAACAAAACCACTAGTATTAGTAGCTCGACAAAAACCGTTATATTATTGACGGTTTCGCCTTTAAAAGTTTTTTGGTTTTTTAACATACACGATTTGATTAGGTTTAAAATTTAAAAAAATAGCATTCCTAAATATTGATAAATTTTTCAAAACGTTGTAATTTTATCACACAAATTAAAAAAAAAATTATGGGAACATTTTACAGGCTAAAAGTCCGTTAACACTTACGCACAATGCGCAATGCACGATACATAATGCACAATGCCCAAATTTGTTAAATAGTGTTTAAAATGCTTGTTTTTCTTATTAAAAAACGAAACCTAACAAAGAATAGCCTTGCTGCAAATCCAAGTTGACAAAAAAAAACTCAAATTAACCGATGTTGGGATAAAAAATCATGAGAATTAGTCAAAAAGCAAAAAAAGCCAAAATATAGTTGCAAAATCCCTCTTTTTTGTTTATTTGGCATAGAATTATGTTTTATATTTTGTTAAACAAAAAAATATATTTTAAATTTTATGTATAATGAAATCCAAAGTGTTTTGTTCAAGAATAGTTATAATTTGATTAGTTTTTTGAGCAGAAGAGTTCTTAACGTACGTACTTTGTGAAAAAAATGCGTACAAATTTTTGAAGCGTGTGCTAGTCGCACAAAACTTTAACGCCGTTCCAAGTCCGATAATGCATTGTGGATTGTGGATCGTGCATTGTGCATAAGTGTGAACACTTATTTTCGGAGTTTTAATGCATTGTGTATCGTGCATTGTGCATAAGTGTAAACGGCGTTTAATTAATTAAATTGTTTAAGTTTTTATTGTAATTTTAAAAATCAGATTAAAAACAACCCTTTTTTATATACAGCCAGGTTTAACATTTACTTTTTTAAACGATCAACACTTCTTATGAATTACAATTTAAAAATTTCATTCAGCATTGATCGTGAAAAATGTTGTATTTAGTGCGATTTTGTTTGTTTCCATTAAAGGCCCGTTCACACTTATGCACAATGCACAATGCATTAAAACTGCGATTATAGGTGTTCACACTTACGCACAATGCATTATCGGACTTGGAACGGCGTTCCAAGTTTCGTGCGAGTAGCAGCGCGCTTTGAAAATTACTACGTATTTTTTCCGCAGATAGGGTACGTACGTTGAGAACTTTTCTGCTTAAAAAACGAATCAAATAATAAATATCCTTAAACAAACGACTTCACATTTCATTTCAAATATAAAATTTTAAACATATTTTTGTGTTTAACAAAATATAAAACATAATTTTATGCAAAATAAACAAAAAAGAGGGATTTTGGAACTATATTTTGGCTTATTTTAGCTTCCTGACTAATATTCAGGATTGTTTATCCTAACATAGGTTAATTTAAGTTTTTTTGCCAAGCTTTTAATTGGCAGCAAAACTATTTTTTGTTAGGTTTCGTTTTTAATTAGAGAAACAAGCATTTTAAACCGTATTCAACAATAGTTTTGGCTGAAAATTTGTTTTGATGCATTATGTATTGTGCGTAAGTGTGAACAGGTACTATAATGCATTTTGCATTGTGCATTATGCATCGTGCATTGTGCATTGTGCGTAAGTGTGAACGGACCTTAATTTTTATCTAAAAATTTACAGACGCGTTGCGTGCGAAAACTTTAAAACTCTAAGTTTAATTATATTCTGGTTTCTGCTTAATTAAAAAAAATTACTAACAAATTACTATAATTTGTTGCTGCTTTGTGAAAAAATTAATTCGTATTTTTTACCATTGTAATTTGGAGTTCCACCAATTTTAACTCCAGTATAATTTTAAAAGTTTCTTAAATTTTTGTGATTACACCACTTTTTTTGTTCTTTCAAAAAAATATATTACATGTCTTTCTCTATTGAAATGGTCACATGAGCTGATTATTTATAGAGCAAACTTAATATACTGGATAAAAATAAAATATAAAATTATACAACAAACAAGGCATAGAAGATAAATGCAGTGCCAAACTTATATGCAATAATGATAAGACCTCTATTTTTAATGCAAACACGATTACAAATTTTTAAAAAAATACTACTATAAAACTAAAATAAAATAAAACTATTACATAATAATATACCTACAAACTATGGCGTTTAGGGCATAAAACTCTATTTTCGTTTAAAGACAATTTGTTGGCATGGCGGCCGATAACTTTCAAAAGCCTTCTAATGCCGCGATTGGTCTTTGATTGGATGAAATTATGCAGCTATTGTTCTCTTGATAATAATTATTCTTCGTAAAGTAAAGTCGGATAATCTATTCTATGTATTGTGTTTATTGTTCAAAGTTATCAGAATGTGGGATGTCAAATATTTTTAACAGTAATTTAAATAGAAAAGAAAGGATTATTAGCGCAAAAAGCAGTTTTACGAAAGTAAAACGAGCTTATTGTTGTCTTTTGATTTTTTTGACGAAAATTATTTAAAAAGCAGGCATAAGAACCGGTATGATAGGCAAATTAAATTCGCTATTGATACATGGCTTTGGTAAAAATTGTCCAAAAAAGTGGTTAAGATAGCCAAATGCTTATATTTTAATCCCCATTCTACATAAACAGATAAAACCATTTTTTCGAAAAAAAAAAAATGAGTAAAAATATTTAATAAAAATAGTAAAAAAATATTGGCGTTATTTGTTCAAGTTTCGTCTGTGGTAAATTTAATTTTAGCAATAGGTAATTTACGTAAAAATGCATGGAGACATAAAGCGACTAATTAAAATTTTCCGGTTGTGATAATTTTAACAAAACACCAATAAAAAAACAGAATTTTTCAAATCCCATTTTTATTTGAAATATACAAAATTTAAACAAATTTAGCGTAAGAAATCGGTAATTCTGCTAAAAATAATATTGAAATAGTTAAACATTAAACAGTTTTTGCACAAAATTTTTAGTCTAGTTGTAAAAACATATTGTACATCGGCCATCTGCCAAAAACCAAAAACTAAAATTTGCTTTTAAAACATATAAAACAAACTTTGTAACATACTTCAGTTCCAAAAAAGAAAACAAAAAAAACCTCTCATTTTAAAAACAACTTATCCAAAAAATATAATTTAATTACCAATTCTACTTTTTGTTTCCGAAAAATAATTATATTTATTTTTTTTATGACTTTAACAAAGATCAAAACTTAAGTTATTGGCTATCCAGATTTGTTTCCACAAAATATTATTTAGATCCACTTATTTTTTTGGTTTTAACTGAAAATTGTTGTCTTGATTTTTTAAGGATAACCGTTTAAATAATTCAAATTACTCATAAATAACCTGAGTTTTTTTAAAAGGCTCCAAACTTTTTTTAACACTATAAATTCTATTTTTGTACCGTGGAGCAGGAATTTTATATTGAAAAAAATGGCGAAATTGATACTTTATAATCACTTATATCCATAGATGAACACGGTCACCGAACCTGGGGGGTTGTTTACCCCGGGTAAATGACATTTCAAAATCTAAAAAAAAATTTCAAAAATTCACGTTTTTGGAAGAAAATTAAGTATAACAATGGTACTTAAATTTTTTTCGAGAGGGGAGGGGGTCAGATTTCAAAATCTAGAGGGGGGTCAGGAGTAAAAAATTCGAAAATTGGGGAGGGGAGGGGGCCCTTGATTATTTTCCAGGGGAGGGAAGGCTAAAATTTCGAGGCTACGAGGGGGGAGTGGACCCCCTCTACCTCCCCTTGTTCATTTATGTTTATATCATCCAACCATAGCCCAGTTCACTCTCCCGCTTGTCTGCGGCTAAATTTTTGTTCGTGTACCAGTAATGACGCGCTAATATTTATGTATTGTCAAATTTTTGGACACAAATTGGTAGATTTTTAAAAAATTCGCTCACAAAAATGAGTTTTTAGTGAACTATTGGCTCTTTATGCTCGTAATTTTCTTTGGTTTTTGTATTAATTAAATTTTTGTGTATTTGTCTCAGACATTTTATTTCATAACATAATTAGAGAATCACTGTATTTAATTTTAATAAATATCACGTCAGGATTTTAAGGACCCTTAAAATGTCATATAGTATTCATGATCATGTCATATATGTTTTGCTTTGTGCAAATGATTGTGGGAGGAGCTGTTTTGGCCAATTAGCGCTTTGGGAAAAATTGATCTCCAATGAATGAAAGATCTGCATTTTTTCCTAAACGCTAATTGACTAAAAGTGATTCTATAACGTCATAACTCCGTGAAGATATTTAACACTGAACAACTTCCGTTTAAATGGGGGGTTTTGACTATCGTGATTGTTTTAAATTAAAGAAGATATTGCAAGTTATATTAAAATTTAATAATATTTTATATTCTTTAAGACAAAAAAGTAATAAAGACGGATTTAGGGGCAAAATATACCAAAATTTAATAATATTTAACATTTTTACAACAAAAAAATTTTGGAAATGCAGTGGAATCGTAAACGATTGGAGGATTTAACGGTCGAAAACAAGATAAATCAGACCAATAACACATCAGTGGGTAAAATTATGTTTTAAATTCCTATATGAAATTGTTATTAAAAGTTTTAAAATATTATACTCAATTTTTAACCTAAATATTGTCTATAAAACTGTCTACGATTTATGAAAATTGAACATAATTTTGTTTTTTTTTTAACAATAAAAAAGTGTAATAATTTTTCTTTTCTAAATATTTTACAAATTTGTTAAAAATAGTAAATGGAATTTAAGCGGTATTTCAAATTGGTGTTTTAAAGTTGAAATCTTCTAGGCTGCATTTGAGGGCGTGACCGCTCTCGGTCACGCAGAAATGAAGAATAAATGAGCAGGCGAAGAAAAATAAAAAAAATATTTTTTTTTAAATAAAACCCTCAAAAAAATATAAATTGTTATTTTTATAATGTCCGTTCACTCTGTAACTAAACCGAAATGCCACGAGGTGGCGACAAATCAAAAAAACAAACGTGTTTTAGCAAAACCTCTTGAAATCTTTATTTTAAAATGATATAACGTGTTTCAAACGGCCCTAAAATTTTGATAATACTTTGAAACTGCAAATTTACCTTAATTTGGGTCCACAAACAAGGAAATTCTCATTTTGGAGAACTGCCAACCAGTCCATTTATAATTATTTGGAATGGCTTAAATATTACTGAAATTTACAAATACTTCCTACGAATAAAAATTAAGCACTGTTTATTTAATTTTTGTTTAAAACTATATTAATTATTTATAATCCTGTTTATTTTTAAAAAAATATTCGCAATCCATTCTTGTTTATTGCATTATTGTTATAATTGTTGCAAATAAAAAACTAAAAAAATAAAATTTACAATATTAAAAAATCAAATTGCAAATAGACTTATCAAATAAGAAAGTAAAAGTATGATCATCATGTAAGAAAAAGCAAAAAATAAAACGTTCATTTTTCAAATTCATATCTGTTTACG
>JASAMX010031913.1:25000-57805 GCA_030248175.1 Microlaimidae sp. YZB2_3 | reverse complement strand
TTCAGTTACGTATTGCTTTCATATAAATAATTGATCGATTTTTTGGAATAAATATTATAAAACATTACTCTTACAATAAATTAAATAGTTTATTTTTGTCTTTTTTTTATTATGAAAACATTTAAATTTTTACGCATTAAAAAGCTCAGCAATCCAATAAATTATAGAAAACAAAATTTTATTTTATTTTGCATACTAATAGAAAAAGAAAATCTATTTTGTTTTATAAAATACTTTTGTAAAATAAAATAGCAAATCTATAGAAGTAGATAGGGGGGTGAACAGCTGTTAGGGGGGGAGGGTCAAAAACCGCCTTAGGGAGGGGGTCGGCCTGGACCGGGGTTTTAGGGGGGAGGGGAGGGTCCAAATTGGGCGCTAGGGGGAGGGGTGCCCTGGACCGGCCCTCAGGGGGGGGGGGAACGGTCCGGGCAGTCCAGGCTGGTCGAACACCTATGATTTTGAGGTTATTTTTTGATATAAATAAGTATTCTGTAAAAAGTTATGAGCCTATTTAAGCCCAAAAATTGTCTATTTTTGGTATGTACAATTAATGTTTTTAAGAAAAAAAATTTTTTAAGCAACAAAATAAACTAAAAACTATATTTTTGTGGTATGATTCCCATACATGTCCCAAAATTTGATTTGACCGACCCTAAAGAAAAATACACTTATAAAACATCTTTATACCCTAAATCAGACCTGTAGACTTGATTTTTCTGGTTATTTTTGAGATTTGAGTTTTTCATTAAGAGTTATGAGCCGATTTATATCCAAAAAATGACCTTTTTTGCAATTTATAATTTATATTATCCAGGAAAATTTTTTTATTAAGCCTTTAATCAAATAATTTTTTTTTGTATTACCAAGTGTCTGTCAGTTATAAATATACTTTTATTTTTTTCATGGTAACTACCAATTTTTTATTATAACAGCTTAAATACCCACCAAAGTTTAGTTCTGAAAAAAATAGCATTCTTGAAAAACAACTTATTTTACTAAACATCAATTATATTTCAATTTTTTTGTTTTTTAGGTTTTGCTTAGGCTTAGGAATAATAAATAGACACCTACTACACCAACGGACCTAAGCAACCTAAGCAAAACCTCAATCAAACAAAACATTAAATTTAGCTTGATTTTAAGGTTTTGCTTAGGTTGCTTAGGGAAATTTTTAGTAACAAGGGGGGCTTTCACCCCTTCGTCGGTCCATCGGTTTAGTAGGTGTCTTTTAGTGCTTGCCTTTAAATCCACGTTTAAAGCCAAACAAATTTTGTTGTCCATGTTTTTGTTGGTCCATGTGACTTAATTTTTTAGTTTTTTCTAAATTTTTTGAGTTCTTTAGACATCTACCATTGTTAAAATATAGTTTTTAATTTAATTTGTTTGTTTACAATTTTTTTTAATTTATACATCAATAATTTCATATGCCAAAAAGGGGGTTGTTTTTTTTTTGTTGGGTTTGGGGGGGGGGGGGGGGGGGGGTGGGGGTCGTCCTTTTGTGGCCGGGGGTTCGTGTTTGCATGTTTTGTGCCATTTTCGTTTTTTGTTTCAATTGTCGCCCCCCTCTTTCGGCGGGGGGTTTTTGTTATGAGCTGTCATTTTTTGGGTATAAATTGGTTCATAGCTCTTTTCGATAAACTCAAATCTCAAAAATAACCACAAAAACGAAATCTGCGTGTCCCATTTAGTATACAAAAATAGTTTATAAGTGTATTTTACCTTAGAATCGGTCAAATCGAATTTTAGGTTGCATACAGGAATCGTACCTATTTTTACATTGCTAAAAGTCTAAAGAATCTAAAAATATCCAAAAAATTCAAAAATTCGTTGGTCACATGGACCACCAAAACAGGGACAACAATTTTTTGTTTGGCTTTAACAGCTAATTTAAGCCTTTTTTGCTAATATTAGTTATCCTAAGTCCAAACAAAACCTAAAAATCAAGCTAAATTGTATTTTGACATATTTTTTATTTGATTATATGGTTTTGACAAATTTAATTTTTTTTTTTCAGAATTGAAATTTAGCCCATGTTTAACTCGATAACCTACAATGGGGATTACGCCACTCTGGAGGTCGTGGTTGATTTGGTTCACCAAAACCGCCATTGCCACCTTAGTGAGGTAATTGCCACGTTACGTGTTGTGGCGTAGCGGCTTGCCGCAACTGAGGGGGGTGGGGTCCTTCCCCTGTGGCCATTGCGGCCTGGCCCCCACCCGGAGGAGTAAGCTTATCTTTACAAATACACTATTGTGCAACCAAAAAAATCTTTCGTAAGATAAGCCTTCCTCCCACGGCAGACCAAACACGTAGGCCTGGAATGGAAAACAGTGAGATAGGTACAAATATCCTTTATTTTTATTATTCTCTCTGTATTATTAAATATAACCTCACATCTAATCCCTAAAATCCTATATGTAGGGGTGGGGTTGTATTTTGTGTGTTGGGTGGTGGGGTTGTTTGGGTTTTGTTGTTTGTGAGAATTAGATTTTTCTGATTTTTAATTTTAGTGTAGGTTTGTTTGCTTTTTTGTTGTTTGATTGTTTTGATAGGGGTGGGGTGCTTCTACATAGGAGGGGGCTAATATGGGGAGGAAGGAGGGAGTAGGGATTGGCGTGGGCGGTACGCTTGGGTATACATGGAAGGAAAGATCGGCTGTCATAAAAAAATTTGAACAAAAAAATTATTTTTAAGTTATTAAAAAGCTAAATGAAAAATTTATTTTTAAGTTATTAAAAACTAAATAAAAATTTATCCTTAACAGCATAAATTGTACATTCCAAAAATACACAATTTTTGGGCTTAAATGGGGTCATAACTTTTTACGGAAGACTTTAATTATAAGAATAACCTCAAAAATGATGTCAAGTGTTCTATATGCGTATTTTCTTTTTTGATCGGTCAAACTGATAATTGGTACATGTATGGGACTTGTACATTTTATGAATAAAGTCTTTCCAAAAAAGTTATGAGCCCATTTAAGCCCAAAAATCGCATATTTTTGGTATGTACAATTTATGCTGTTAAGAAAAAAAAATTTATGGTTTTAAATAATTGCCCCCCCCCAAGAGTTTTATTGGGGGGGCAATTCTAACATGGGGGCCACTTTTTTTGAAACGAGGGGGGAGGCAATAAAACGGGGAGGGGGCAAGCAGGGGAGAAACAAGGAAAAAGACAAAAAAGAGACCAAAAAAAAGGCGAAATTAAGGTAAAAATACATTCAAAACGGTTTAAAATGTAGAAATAGGCTAAAAATTGCAAAAATTTTGCGATAATGACGTCACAATAGGTCAAAAATGGGGCCATAATTTTTAGATACTTTTTAGTTTTTGGGCTGGGGGGGATAAAAACTAGTTAACTAGATAAAAAACTAGATAAAAACATAGTTTTAGCATTTCCAGATCGTGCACAGGTCTGCCCCACTGATTTCCATCCATCCGTCCAGTTGATGTGGGTTTTACACCCATAGGTGGGCAGGGGGGGGGGTTGGGGGGGTTATACCCCCCCCAAAATTTCGGATTTTGCTGACACCCCCCCCCTTTAATTTGGGGTAGTCGGGGAAACCCCCCCCCCCCCAAATTCACCTCCCAAAGAAAAATTTTTAAGTGTTATAAAAGGACTAAAAAATTTTTCCGCGCTTCGCGCGGAGTGTTTATTACCTTATTTCCCCATTCATTACCTTTTATTACCTTTAAATTCCCCCGCTACGCGGGCAGTTTAAATTGGCAATTTATCTTAGTTTTTCAATTGCAAATCGATTATCCCATTCAGTAGTTAAAGCATACATGTTTAATAAAACTACTATAAACACTATTATCCTTTTTTTAACGTTTTAAACACATGTTATAAATGTATAGTATAGCTATAAAAAACCTTAAATTTTGTAATTAGTATCATTTGGAATTAAAATTTCTAGTGTATTTTAGCGCCTCAAATTATAAATTTTCTCCTCCAGGGGGCATTGTTCCCCCCGAATCCCCCTGACTGAATTTTTAAGATCACAGAAAATTATGTAGAAATTAGGTAAAAAAACAAAAGTAAAATGTATGTTCACGCGATCACCAGGAGACGATTTTTAAGCCGTTTTTAGTATATATTTTAAAAAATTTTCGCCTCCGGCGGCTGGGGGGACACCCCCCAGACCCCCCGGCCGACGCTTCGCGTCGGCTGGAGCCGATACGAGGCGCAGGCGGCATCGCTTCGCGCCGCTTTGACAACACTTTCCCCCCCCGACCGACCGACGCCCCTGAAATGAAATCCTGACTGCGCCATTGCAAATTATTATTAAAAGAATTATTAAAATAAAATTTATAAGTTACAATAAGGTCTTATTTTAATCTTACACAGTTTTAAAGCATTTATAAGCTTGTTTTACGTTTTTTTTACGCGTTTTAAGCTCATTTTAAGGCAGCGCGGAAATATTGGGTACACCCCCCCTCAAAATTTGGGTCTTGCTCGGACACCCCCCTAAAATTCCACCCCCCCTATACCCCCCCCCCAAAATCCGAGAGGCTGCCCACCTATGTTTACACCCCTACCCATTTCTGCTGCAAGCATTTCTGCAGCAGTGTTTCCTCAGCATTATTTCCATGGAAACAATTTCCGCAAGGAAATTTTAAAAATAATGTTTTTACATTAAAGATTTAACCCAAAATTTTGATTTTCTTTTTAAATTCACAGTCTCAGGTTAACTTCCAATTCTTCCAATTAACTTAATCAGTTCAAGAAGTGCTTATAAATCGCTCAAATAAGTGCTTTCTTGTAAGTCGTAGAGTCGATTTTAGTGAGCTACAGCCACGTCTGTTTTTTTTTGTATATAAATTTTGATATCCTGATGTTATGATGTGCGGCATTAAGTCACAATTTTCATATTTGTTAAAAAAAGATGATGGAATGAATCTAACTATTAAAAATATTTTTTAAAATGTTTAATTTCTTTTTTTTTTCATAGTGACAGGTAATACTTTTGCTAATTTACCTCCTTCGCTCAAACCTAAGTCTACGCTTTCCTTTCATAGGTGTTCGACCCCTGACGGCTAGGGGGGGGTTTGACCCCGGGGTCAGCCCATTTTTTACCATTTTGTAGGCCCAGGAGGGGGGGTCAGCTTGGACCAAATTTTCAAAAAATTTTGACCCCGGGGTAGCCTGGACTGAAGGGTTCTTAGGGGGGGGAAGCCTGGACTGGGGTACTTAGGGGGGAGGGGAATAGCCTGGACCTGCCAAAAAAACTTTTGGAAACTGTTAAAAACGTTAACATATTATAAGAGGTACCTTTTTGTTGATTTTTTTTGCTTCCGGTAAAAGTTTGACCAACTTTCTTCTATTTTCCGGTTACATAATAAATAATAATAATCATTGTATTTTGTTTTCATTTCATTATTTTGCATGCGGCAACTTGCCGGGCAAGTGTTTAACAAACGGCGGCAGCACAAAAAATGGACCGTTCATTTTTAAAAAACGGTTCGTTTTTAAAACGAACATCTGAATTTTATTTTTTTTTATTTTTAATGTAACGTACCAACCAGTTTGTAAAAATCCTTAGGTTTATTATAAATTATAAAAATTTGTATAGAAGACTACAATTGTTATATTTGTGAGGAATATATACGTATATAAAGTTAGCGCACGAAATTTGTGCGCACACAAATTTCTGCGCACAAATTTTGAGCCTGTATATTTTCAGTCGCGCGCACAAAAAAAACGATTTTTATGCCTATCGCTCATTAAGCACAGTACATGTATAAAGTTAGCGCACGAAATTTGTGCGCGCACGAATTTTTGCGCACAAATTTTAGTTATTGTTATTGGCATATGAATAATTGATCGATTTTTTGGAATAAATATTATAAAACATTACTCTATAATAATTAAATAGTTTATTTTTGTTTTTTTATTATGAAAACATTTACATTTTTACACATTAAAAAGCTCAGCAATCCAATAAATTATAGAAAACAAAATTTGATTTTAGTTTGCAAACTAATAAAAAAGAAAATCTACTTCGTTTTACAAAATACTTTGTTATCTACTTATCATATGGATAAATTTAGTTAAAAACACTGTCCTTATTGAAAATTTGTTGTTTTTTTTTATAAATAATAAATATTCTAATTGATTGTTTGAGTAATATTTGAGAAACTTTAATGTTTAAAAAAAAATTGTTTATAAACCCTGGAGAATACAACGTTATATATTGTTTTTTGTAGTAATAATCAAATAAATAATTTTAAAAAACACAAAAAAATCAATTGTAAATAAGTGCATTTTAAAGTTAGCGCAGGAAATTTGTGCGCGCACGTATTTCCGCGCATGAATTTTAGTTATTGTATATAGTATTTTGTAAAACGAAGTAGATTTTCTTTTTTATTAGTTAAAATAAAATAACAAATCTATAGAAGTAGATAAGGGGGGGTGGAACAGCTGTTAGGGGAGAGGAGGGTCAAAAACCGCCTTCAGGGGGGGGGGGGGGTCGGTCTGGACCGGGGTTTTAGGGGGGAGGGAGGGTCCAAATGGGCGCTAGGGGGAGGGTACCCTGGACCGGCCCTCAGGGGGGGGGGGGGCGGTCCGGGCAGTCCAGGCTGGTCGGACACCTACGTTTCCTTTGACTAAGCAAAACCTAAAAATCAAGCAAAAAGTTTACCGCACAGTTATTAAATAAAGCTTAGAATGATTTTTAAAAGGCTTAAAAAACGTAGGTTTAGGAAAAAGATGTGGAAGAATATGCAAAGATATTTCCTGTTAGTCGGTGTTGTAGATAATATTTTGACTATTAGGTATTGCATATTATGCGAAAACATTAATTAATTCTATTTGTGTGTGTGAACGTGTACAATTATTAGCAATGCATTAAAACTAAACATTAAAAACACTAAAAAGTTAAACATGCCCTAAATGTGTATTTTTTGGATATATTATGTTGATCTAAACATAAACAAAGGTATTTTAAACAAATTGTAAACAAATTTAACGCCACAATAAATCTGCAAAAAATTTTAAATTTATTTTATTTCGGTAGAAAAAAATATATTTAGTTTCCTTAAAAAAGTTTTTTTTAAAGATGAAAAACTAAGTTTTTCATTGTAAGAAATTGCCGCAGCATGTTGATTGCTAGTTTATTTATGATAGCTAATTTAAGCAAGCGGAATCAAAGCAATTTTGTAAAAAAATGTTTTTAAAAGGGGAAGGGAGCTATACCCAAACGCCAAAATTTGAGGGGGAATTTTTTTTGGGTGTACCCATAGGTGTTTTTGGTCGGGTCCGCTAGGGGGGGGTCCACCCCGGGTGCAAGGCCAAAATTTTTTCGGGGGGGGGGGGTCCAGGGGGCTTCGGACCCCCCTGGCTTTTTAGGGGGGGGGTCGACCCCGGGTGCGAGATTTCAAATTTAGGGGGGTCAGAGGGTCCAATTTTTTAACAAAATTTTTTTAACTCAGTAATTTAAGTGTTTTTAGGTCTAATATTGAATTTTATGTATTAAAACAGCCTATTTAGGCCTAAAAAGTGTATTTAAACACTGTTTTTAACTAAAAAACCGTGTTTTTGAAAGTAAATAAAAAATATACTTCCAAAATGGTCGGAAGGGGGGGAGGGAGGGGGGTCAGCCTCGCTAGGGAGGGGGGTCAGGCCGGACCGCTTTCGAGCTTTGGGGGGGAGGGGGGCCCCCTGAATTTTTTCTAGGGGGGGGTCCAAAATTTTGGCTCTAGGGGGGGTGCACCCCTCTTTCCGCCCCCCAAAAACACCTATCATGGGTATACCTCACCTCAACTACCCCATTTTTAGCGTTTTAGTACTCAAAACCTCTAATTTTTTTTGGGTGGGGGGCAGTTTTTTGGGTTCCCCTAAAATTTAAGGGGGGTTTTGGCTTTGGGTGTCGGCAGTTTCAACATTTTGTAGGGAGTATAACCATAGGTGAGAAAGGGGGGGGGGGCAGGGTGGGGTCCACCCCCTAGCAGTGGCGTGCCCGGGGGGGGGCTGCTCCCCTCTGAAATCCAGCAAAGCCGGATTTATTTGTAAACCCTTACGTTTTTTAAATTTTGGGAGCGAAAAATTTTTTTTAAATATTAATACGGAAACCTTCCTGATGCCTTCCAAAGCATATTAATAGTCAAAAAACCCAAATTTTCTCGCTAAGCGGGTAGTTTAAATTGACCATTTATCTTAGTTTTTTGATTTCAGATCAATTAACCCGTGCAGTAGTTAAGGCAAACATGTTTAATAAAACTACTATAAACACTATTATCCTTTTATTTATGTTTTAAACACATGTATTAAATGTATAAGTATAAAAAACCTTAAATTTGTAATAAGTATACAGACCTGTGCACGGTCTGGAAATGCCCCCCCCCCGTTTTATTGGAGGATTTGCCCCCCCCCCCCGATAAAAAATGAAAAAGTACCCTAAAATTATGACGCCATTTTTGACCTATGATGATGCCATCATCATAAATTTTTTGCAGTTTTTAGCCTATTTCAATGTATTTTAAGCCATTTTAGACCTATTTTTACCTTATTTTCGCTTTTTGTCTCTTTTTTCCCTTTTCTTATCTTTTTTTCTTCTTTTTTTCTCTTTTTTTTCTTTCTCCCCTGCTTGCCCCCTCCCGTTTTATTGCCCCCTTTTTCAAAAAAGTTGCCCCCCCGTGCCCACCGTTTTGGAATTGCCCCCCCCCCATTTTAACCCCAGGGGGGAGGCCGTGCACAGGTCTGAGTATACTTTGGAATTAAAATTTCTAGTGTATTTTAGCGCCTTAAATTAAAAAGTTTCTCCCCCAGGGGCATTCTGCCCCACGGACCCCCATAGGTGTTTTGGAGGGGGGGGGGCAGAGGGGTCCACCCCCCCTAGAGCCAAAAATTTGGACCCCCCTTAGAAAAAATACAGGGGGCCCCCTTCCCCCCCGACAAAGCTCGAGAGCGGTCCGGCCTGACTCCCCCTAGCGAGGCTGCCCCCCCTCCCCCCTCCCGACCAATTTGGAAGTATATTTTTTTTAATGTCAAAAACACAGTCTTTCAGTTAAAAACAGTGTTAAAATACACTTTTTAGGTCTAAATAGGCTGTTTTAGTACATAAAATTCAATATTGGACTTAAAAACACTTAAATTATTGAGTTAAAAAAATTGAACCCCCTAACCCCCCTAAATTTTAAATCTCGCACCCGGAGTCAACCATAGGTGTTTTTGGTCGGGTCTGCTAGGGTGGGGGGTCCACCCCCGGGTGGAAGGTCGAAATTTTTTAGAAGGGGAGGTCCAGGGGGGTCCAGACCCCCCTGGCTTTTTAATGGGGGGTCAACCCGGGGTGCGAGATTTCTAATTTAGCGGGGGGGGGGGTCAGGGGCATACATGGGCATGGGGGGGGTTGGGGGGGGGTATAACCCCAGACCCCGGACGTAGCCAGAGTTTTTGGGGGGGGCGGATTGTAGTACAAAAAAAAATTTCGGGGGGGGGCTCCCCCCCCCCCCCCCCCCCAAATTTCGGGGGGGGGGGGGCGGAGCCCCCCCTTAATTTTTGAAAACGTTAAAAACCAGGGATAAACGTAGATAAAGCTGTATAATACACTGTTTTTGGCCTAATAACCTATTATCTAATGTTTTTAGCGGTAAAAACATGTTTTCTTAGTTAAAAATTACATAAGCACACATTGGCAGAGCCTGGATTTTACAAATAAGGAATTTAGAGACGTTAGTTTCAGACCGCTTGGCTAAACCCACATTGTAAACCATAGCACATGAGCAG
Organism: Microlaimidae sp. YZB2_3; assembly: GCA_030248175.1. NCBI lineage: Eukaryota > Metazoa > Nematoda > Chromadorea > Desmodorida > Microlaimidae > Microlaimidae sp. YZB2_3. The sequence continues at coordinate 48,082 of JASAMX010031913.1, read as the reverse complement.
CATCTCGGCTCCATGTTTTCTAGGGTACTTACCTATATGAAAAAAATCCGAGCCAATGCTATAGGCGGCAGGAAAATTTAGGAGGGGGGAGGTACATAAATCAACCAATATGATTGTTTGTTCTGCTTTCTGTGTAGTACTTATTACTTATAAAAATTATTGTACTAACTTTGAAATAACATTAGCATCAGGCAACATAAATAACGAGATATATATGTATGTATACTATAGAAAGTGACCGCTGAGCGAAGCGAAGCGGAACAAATTTTTGGTTTTTGGGGGTCCATTGGGGTACTAAAATTATTTTAAAGTTTGGCGCCGAGCGATTAGCGAGGCGCTAGAAAATTTTGAATTTTTAGCCTCTGAAAACCCCCAAATTTTACTATCTGGCGACCATTTCGGGGGCGGGGGGAGGCCAACCACTATCCTTATTTTTCCTTCTGTCCGACCGTTTCGGGGGGGCGGCGCCTTCCCCCGCCCCCCCTGGCTACGTCCCTGGTTAACCCCCCCCCCAAATTCTGAGAAGGGGGGTTTAACCCCCCCTTTCAGAAGTGGGGGGGAGAAAAGGTTAACCCCCTAATTTTGGAAAAATGAAGAAAAAAATGTCTTTAAAATGACTTCTAACTGCCTCCAAACTTAAGTTTTGAGGTCAAAATGAATGTTTATAGCAATAAAAAGCTCAAAAAAGCTAAAAAGGGCTTTTTGACCTAAAATTAGCGTTTTTTGCCTATTTTTTCCTTCAAAATCGAAAAACGATATGGGTAAAATGCACTCCAGAAAAAAACGATAAGGGTATTTTGCGTTTCTCGGATTTTAACCCCCCCCTAATTTGGGGTTTAACCCTCCCCCCCACTCCGGACCAACTTGCCCATGTATGGTCAGGGGGGTCCAATTTTTTAGCAAAATTTTTTTTAACTCAACAATTTTAGTGTTTTTAGGTCTAATTTTGAATTTTATGTATTAAAACAGCCTATTTAGGACTAAAAAGTGTATTTAAACACTGTTTTTAACTAAAAATCCATGTTTTTGACAGTAAATAAAAAAATATACTTCCAAATTGGTCGGGAGGGGGAAGGGAGGGGGGTCAGCCTCGCGAGGGGGGGTCAGGCCGGACCGCTCTCGAGCTTTGGAGGGGAAGAGGGGGCCCCTGATTTTTTTCTAGGGGGGGTCCAAAATTTTGGCTCTAGGGGGGGTGCACCCCTCCGCCCACCCCCCCCCCCCCCCCGAAAACACCTATGGGGTCGACCCCCCTAAAAAGCCAGAGGGGTCCGGACCTCCTTGGACCCCCCTAAAAAATTTTGGCCTTCCACCTGGGGGTGGACCCCCCTAGCGGGCCCGACCAAAAACACCTATGGTTGACTCCGGGTGCGAGATTTAAAATTTAGGGGGGTTCAGGGGTTCAATTTTTTTAACTCAATAATTTAAGTGTTTTTAGTCAATGTGTGAATTTTATGTACTAAAACAGCCTATTTGATTTAAAAAGTGTATTTTAACACTGTTTTTAACTGAAAGACTGTGTTTTTGACATTAAAAAAAAATATACTCCAAATTGGTCGGGAGGGGGGAGGGGGGGCAGCCTGGCTAGGGGGAGTCAGGCCGGACCGCTCTCGCGCGTTTTCGGGGGGGAGGGGGCCCCTGTCGGTGCAAATTTTTGGCTCTAGGGGGGGTGGACCCATCTGCCCCCCCCCCCCCCTCAATTTTACTTAAACACTGAATGTTGTTGGATTTATGCCAGCAGTTCATTTCCAAATCCATTTTCCAAATACTTGAAATGGTTAAAATAAAAATTAAAAATAAAAATATACCAATTTATATCTAAAAACGTCATTCATTGTTCAATAAAATATTAAAAAAACACGAAAAAATTATTTTTGTGTCAGAATATACGTTTTTTATCTGTGTTTTCATATATTTATATATTTATATAATAATAAATATTTAGAAATCCTGTATAAAATTTTAGCCCATTTTATGTAAATTTGCAAAATAGTCTTATTCAGTTCGCTGTGTTTAAATTAAAATAAATTTAAAACATTCAACGTAACTCTAGCTGTATTTTTACCCACTTCAGGCCGCGTAATAAAATTAATTCAAAATACAATGGGCATTTCCGTTGTTTTTTTTTTGTTTTTTTTTTTAATTATTCTGCGCAGCGGCTGTCGTGACCGCTTTGTCGCTTCTACAGTGCCGTTGAGACGAATTTATTATGAAATGTTTTACTTTAACGCCTTAGTTACTAAATGGCGGCAGTTTGGTGGAAGTTTGGCGGCGATTTGGCGGCAGATTTGGCGGCGCACATCCAACATCTAATGGTGCTATAAGCCTCGCCTTTTATGAGCAATTTCAATTTTATTTAACACTTTAAACACCCAATTAAATTTAACGCATTAAAAAGTTTTCAGAAAATATATGAAAATTAGTAAATTAAGTTTTTAATCATTAGCATAAAACAAATTCGAACGCATACATTTTTTAAAATTCGTTTTTTCATAAAATATATGAAAATTAGTTAACTTTAGGTATTAAAAATTAGCAATTTGATTCCAAATTGGGTAATTTGTTAAATTACTTTTAAAAAAACGTTTTTGATCTTTATTATTGGTATGGTTATAATTGGTGTGTTTTACTTATAATACTGTCACATAAAAATTATTTTGTTTTGTAAATTTCCACTTTTTATATTATGTCTGCAATGTTAATTTTTTGACCACCTTCCGTACTAAAAATAAAATTAACCTTAATAAAAAGTTTTTTTTAATGCTTTTGTATAGGTTTTAAAGTGAATTTTCTGTTTTTGAACTGTATCTGTTCATTTTTTTTAAATAAACCGAGTGTATGTTATTTTATTTTCAATTACTACTGGAAAAAGAAAAACTCAGGTGTGAACTCAAAATATTTTACTACTGTTTTTTCTTCTTCAAAAAAGCACCTGTGGAAGGTGACTTTATAGGGAAGGTGTTTACATAACCACAGCCACAGGTACGTTTTGCGTTTAGGCGCGCGATTAGGTTTATCCCGGCATGGAAAAAAGGCCCCTAGAAAAGTCCCAAAGATTTGAGCGCCAGACCGCCCAGGTGCAGAAATTGACTAGAAAGGGCGAGTGTGAGTCGAAGGAGTCTATGCGCGCCAACTCTCCTGCATTAAAGACGTAGTTCTTGGAGGACACTTTTCGATATAAGTAGGTCTTTCATTTTAAATATGACATTATTATCATATTATATTTTTTATTATTATTGGTGTGTTTAGGTTAAAAAATCTTACTAAATTTTATATTAAAAATGCTGATTTCCTTTTAGAAGACATTTTATGTAAAAAGATACTAATGATGGAGGAACGCAATTAAAACTTTCAGTAAAGTACCATTTATATTTTTATAACATTTGTTATTGTTATTTTATTATATTTTTTAGGTATAAAACATATATAAAAAAGAGAGCTAGTACTGTAACCGTTTTCGTTTTTTTACAAACAGCGTTCAAGTATAAATATTTTGAACGCTTGGCATATATATTGGATAAACTGATCAGACACTGGTGTAAATCGTGAGAACGTACAGATTTTAATTACTAAAAAGCCACATTTTCAAAAGTAATTCTAAGAAATAATTTGGTTGAAATTCTTTCTTGCCAAGCTTTCGCATGGCTTGTCTGAGAAAAAAACAGCGCGGCCCATTATAAAAAAACATTAAACACTGAAGTCGTTTACCAATAACAAGTCTGTTTAAAAAAATTGATTTTGGTCTCATATTTTTTTATTTTATTTTTTTAAAACTACACAATTTTTTTGACAATATTATTTTGGACGTTTTTGTTTCCAAAAACAAAAAAAAAAGAAAGAACCACAATATGACCCTTGTGTATACATGCACAGTATGCTAAATAATTAATTATTAGTTTTTTAAAGGTTTTTAAGAGTTACTATGTTACACAAAGATACAAAATATTTTAACTGCGGAACTTTTAAAAATAACCATATTGCTACCATTGTTCAAAATATTCTATTATTTGGAAAAAAAAACAAAACAATATTCTAATGTTGAGAACTATTGCGGCAAATAAAAATTCACCAGTGTTGGATTCTAACTGATGCTTGAACTGCAGAATAATTTGGAATGTAGGATATTAAAATGTAGGATAATTTGGATTTGTTGGGATAAAAAGTCAAAATTTAGCAGAATTTTTAATTTTTTTTTACTTTTTTATTAAAAGTTTAAAATAAATGTTCTCATTTTAAAATATAATTTTGTTTGTAGGCTGGGAACTTGGTTTTAGGCTGTAGGAAAACAAAGTAAAACTTTGTTTTAATTTTGTACATACCTGCATAGAATAACAAAATTTTGGGTCCGCGGTCCTACCCCAAAATCAAAATTTGTTGTAAAAAAAATAAAGTTTTATCAATTTTCCTTAAAAAAATGATGGTTTAATGAAGATATTAAAGCATTTTTCTCATTTTTGATTATATATTTTCATATAAAAATTTGTTAGGATATCAAAACAAAAAAAAAATAATCTGATGCTAAAATGTAATCTAATGTTTTAATCTAATGCTTAAATTTTTGAAATATTTGTTGTTGTTTTTTCATTTGTACTATTTCACGATTCAGAAAGACTACAATAAAATTCATTCAATCTGAGAAGGATTTCGTTTCGTGGTTGGACCAATGACCCAAAACTCGTTTTGCTAGGCAGGCCATTGAAATTTTTTACAGATTTAAAATTAAAATTGAAAAAAAAACAATTTGTTATTTTCAGCATATGGTCTGCAATAAGAACCTTTTTTTTTAAATATATATTTAAAATAATTTTGCAACCTAGTTAAGTTACAAAACAAAAATTTTAAAAAAAAGTGACAAACTGACTTTAAAAAAGGCTCTGCATTGCATTAAAGTAATAAAAAAAATTATTTTTTCCGGGCATACACTTAAAAACCAAAAATATGTAGACTATAACTTTGCTTATTTGGTTAGTTTAATTGATCCGCACGAGGCTTTATTAAAATGATATGGACTAACAAACTTCAGTTAAGGACGATATGTAAAAAATTTTATTAGATGCTGATCATCAGTGGCATATACTAAAAGTTTTGTATAAATCAGCCTTAGAGTTAGCGTGATATACTCACACATACTCACGTGTTTTTAGTTCACGTCATTTTTGCAGGGACTGTCCTTTCGGAACAAAATTTTAATTGTTGGTTGGTGGTACAAAAAATACATAAATTGTTTGCTTCAGACATGGTGTAAAGACAAATTTTTTTATTAAAACACGTTTATTCCAACGTTTCGATCATATAAAACAGATCATCATCAGGGATCTAAAAGTATAACAGATGTAACACGATGAAATAATAAGTCAAATCTATTAGTCAAAAGAACGCTTAATGTAACAAATTACTAAAAAATTATTACTAAAAATAACTGTAAAAATATTACAAGGCATATTTCTTTAACAAAAGTGTATAAACAGGCGGAACAAGATTATACATTTCAACAGAGTGTATATTTAACAAATTAGGATTACTTTTGTTAGCTAATATATAACAAGCTTCTTTAAAACATAAACCATGATAATTGTCATCAAACGAGAGGACCTTAGAAAAGCTAAAACTATGACTTGTATTACGAGAATGCAGTGAAACGCCTGAAAGAGATGAAACATTGGCTGAACTATTTACAGCACGTTTGTGTTCCGTAAAACGGGTTAAAAAGCTTCTTTGAGTGCGGCCAATATAAAAACAATCACAAATGTCACAAGTTAAAAGGTATACAACATTATTACTGGCCAAATTTTCGGACTGCGCACGCGACTCATTTTGGTAAAACAAAAGAGACCGAATGGATTTAGACGACCGATAAAAAGTTTGAAAACCCGCTTTATTTAAAATGCCCTTTATAATGTTAGAATTTTTGCCGAAAAACGGAAGTATAATAGAAGGTAAGACATTTTTAGGTGGAGGTGGTGGGGTACACCCGGATTTGAGACGTGATATATCAAAAAACTTGGCCACAAAATCCTTAGAATATCCGTGTTTGTTTATAAAAATGTCAGATAAAAAATTGAACTCATCTTTAAGCGAAATTAAATCAGTGCAATATCGAAGCGCGCGCAGTTTTAAAGTATTAAAAGTACTTGAAATATATTGTTGCGGGATAAAAGAGTATTTTGATAAATAACGGTTAGAGTGAGTTGGCTTACGATACACTTGCACATTAATTTGACTTTCAGATCTTTTAATAAAACAATCTAAGAATGGTAAACAATTTGCACTCTCAAACTCAGCTGTAACAAAAAATACAATAAATTGCCAGTACAATACAATCACAATCTTAAATATTTGTTCAACTACAATACCAGTGGAATAGCTGCTTTGATTTTGAAATTCAGTGCCAGCAAAATTTTAAAAATTACAAGTTTACTTTGAGTATTGAGCGGTGCCAAACTAAAATGCCATCAGGCAGCGTCAAATAAAAAACCACATCGAAATGTCATTAAAGAAAGCACCTTCAAAATTTGTTTTGAAATAACTTGGCATGTTTCAAATAGCCCTAAATTACTGATTATATTTTAAAACTGCAAATTTTTATTAAGTACGTCCATAAATAAGCAATTTTTGATTTAAAAAAACCTAGCTCACCTCAATGATTTGCAGTGGCAGTGGGTAATTAACAATAAACCCGTTTTAAAATCTTAATCTTAATAGGAGCTTGTTTTTGTTTTGGTTTTTTTTTTTTTTCTTGCTTTGTCTTTTTTTGCTTCGTGTGTCTCTATGTTCCCTTCCATTTTGAAATTTATACCTTCTTTGAAATTATTGACTTATTTTTTAAAATTGTAAAATATATGAGGTTTCTTTATTATTTACATAATGTAAAATATTATAAATATTAATTTTTATATTCTATTAAAACTGGTATTTTCTAAATATATTTATCTTTCTTCCTATTACAATAAAACAAACAATAATCTATAGAAATAATATAATAAAGAAAATATATCTCAGTGAGTGTCACCATAGTCAAAACCCCTCCCATTTAAGGAAATTGTTCAGCGTTAAGATTCCTACAGAGTTATAACGTATTAGAATCCTTTTTTAGCCAATGAGCGCCATAAAAAGGAGTATCTTTCATCCATTGAGATTAATTTTTTGAAGCATTAATAATATTTTATGACCTCAAATCCTAATGTGTGGGGGGGGGGGAGTTCTGGGAAAAACTTTTCCAAGTCAACTAGATATTTTTAAAGAGAGAAAACTATACAGTTTTTCCCACGACACCTCCTAAGGCAGGTGCTCTTTTTTAAGCTGTGATTAGGCCAACGGCAAGTTGGCCGTCAAAAACAAGTAAAACAGAGTTATTAACATCTAAAAACAGTGAAAATTTTTAAATCGTTTTTTTTTAAATTTTTAACAAATTTAATCGCAATAAAAAAATTAATAAGATACTTTAAAATTTCTGTTATTTTATATTTAATTTTGAGGTTTTTTTAATTTTATAAAATACATGAATATCTCATTTTAATCTTACTCCCATTTAAAAAATCTAAAAAAACTTATACCATTTGTATATTTTAATTAAAAAATGTGGAGATTTCACAATATCCATAAAATCATAAGGTAAGAAGACTTATATTATACATAAAAATATTACAGTTAATATAATTTAATTGCTTATATCAAAAAAAGGCTTGTAAAATTTTGACCATAAATTTGGAAGCTATTTCTTCATTCGATTTTCTCGATTTTTGCGTTATTTTTTCTGGCACGGCAATTCTTGCTGTCGATTATTACTGCACATCATTATTAAAATTGCAGCAGCACAATTCCTAATCTAGAGAGCTTATAATTAATCGATTCCGGCCAAAACTCGGGCTGTCCCACAATTTGACGATGTAGTCCAAAAATGTTTTTGCCAAGTGAAAGAGCAAAACATTTAGAAAATGACATTTTCATTATCGCCATCTGAAAGTTTTTTGAAAATTAGCAGAAGGTTGTTTATCATTATTATTACTCCTCGCATGAAAAAAATTCGAAAAATAATTTTTGGTCCACAAAAATTTTTATTTTTATATTTATTTTGCGCGCAGCTTAATCAATCATTTATAAATATAAAAAATAAAGAGGACAGTAATGGTATATTAGACGAGTGAGGGAATAAGAATTACCTATGCAAACTTTTTGAGAATGCCGAGTCAAAGTTTAAATCCAGTTTAGCAATTCATAACTGATTTTGTAGGATTTTAACTTAGTAATTTTATATGACAGAATGCTGTCCTCAAAAGCCTTAGTGAATACTAGACACATTTCTAACCCTTTTTATAATTTTTACGTTAGATGTATTAAAAAGTCAGCCAATAGGGATTCAGAATTTGAATTTTTGACAACCAATGAATGTAGTACTATAAAAGCCAAAATATTTTGCGCTGATTTGCACGTCGTGGCGCGTCGTTTTGTAAAAGTGACGATTGCTCACGTCACTTTTACAAAACGACGCGCCACGAGCGCATCCAATCAGCGCAAAAAAGATGTTCTTGGCTTTTATGACCGGCTCTGCGTTCATTGGTTGTCAAAAATTCAAATTCTGAATCCTTATTGGCTGACTTTTTGATACATTCTAACACTAAAAAATTACCAATTAAAAAGCAGAGTTGGACCAGAGTGTGTTGATTTCGCTAAGGCTTTTGACACATTCTGTCATATAAAATTACTAAGTTAAAATCCTACAAAATCAGTTATGAATTGCTAAACTGGATTTAAACTTTTTTAACTGGGCGTACTCAAAAAGTTTGCATAGGTAATTCTTATTCCAAACCTTCACTCGTCTCTTAAGATGTGCCCCAGGTATCTGTCCTATTTTATTTTTTATATTTATAAATGATTGATTAAGCTGCGCGCAAGGTAGATGTGGAGTAAAAATTTTTGTGGACCAAAAAATTATTTTTTTCAAATTTTTTTCATGCAAGGAGTAATAATGATAATACCGACCTTCTGCTAATTTTCCAAAAACTTTCAGAATGGGCAAAACTTTGGTAATTGAAAATGTCATTTTCTAAATGTTTTGTTCTTTCACTTGGCAAAACAGCGATTTTTGAATCTTAGAGGGCATCGCTGACCCTGCTGGCCTGGCTAAAAAATACTGGGACAGCCCGAGTTTGGCCGGATCAAAAGTTTTGGATTGCTAAGCTCGCTAGATTAGGAATTGTGCTGCTGCAATTTTTAACACAGTGAATCGAAGACTGCGTAATAATCGACAGCAAGAAGTATTGCCGTGCAGAAAAAGCAATAGTGAGCGCAAAAACACTAGCGTGTGCGAGAAAAATCGAATGAAGAAATAGCTTGCAAATTTATGGTCAAAATTTTACAAGCGATCATTTTTAGGCTATTTTTGATATAAGCAATTAAATTATATTAACTGTAATATTTTTATGTATAATATAAGTCTTACCTTTACCTATGATTTTATGGATATTTATTGTAAAACCCACATTTTTTAAATTAAAATATACAAATGGTATCATATACTCAACAAAGTTTTAGATTTTTTAAATAGAAATTTAGGGGGTAAAATAAGATATTCATGTATTTTATAAAATTAAAAAAACCTCAAAAATTTAAATATATAAAATAGCAAAAATTTTTAATTATATTATTAATTTTTTTATTGCGATTAAATTGTTAAAAATTTAAAAAAAAACAATTTAAAAATTTTAAGTATTTTTAGATGTTAATAACTCTGTTTTACTTGTTTTGTTTGACAGCCAACTTGCCGTTGGCCTAAATCAAAGTCAGGGCCAGGCTAAAAAAAGAGCACCTGCCTTAGGAGGTGTCGTGGGAAAATTTTACTCTATGGTTTTCTCTCTTTAAAAATATACTAGTAAAAGCTGGAAAAGTTTTTCCCCAGAAAAACTATCCCACACCACGTAGGGATTTTAAGGGCCCTCAAAATGTCATAAAATATTATTAATGCTTGGAAAAAATTAATCTCCAATGGATGAAAGATCTCCTTTTTATAAGCACTAATTGGCTAAAAAAGATTCTAATACGTTATAACTCTGTAAAGAATATTAACGCTGAACAATTTCCGTTTAAATGGGAGGGTTTTGACTATGGTGACACTCACTGATATATTCTTTATTATCTATTTTCTATAGATTATTGTTTGTTTTATTGTAATAGGAAGAAAGGGGTGGGGATGTTGTTAGAAAATACCAGTTTTAATAGAATATTTAAAAATTAATATTGTAAATTGTTTTACATTATGTAAATAAGATAAAGAAACCTCATATATTACAATTTAAAATAAGTGCTAATTAATTTAAATGAAGATTTAAAAAAAGTTATAAATTTTAAAAAAATTGTAGAAGGTGATACATATTGATGTACACACTTTTACTGATGAATGCTTACTATAAATTGTTATGTAAGACTTGTTTAAATTGCAAGATATAAAATTGTAATGTTATTTATATATTAATTAATACCATAATTGTTATAACAATACTTATTTGAGTGATATATATTTGTAACTTATTATTAATAAGTTACTGTTAACCATTGGAATATGAGGCATTTAAAAAATATAATAATATAGATAGTATGAATGTTTACTTGTATTGTACATGGTTTATGTTAGGTGTATGTTTTTGATTAGTAAGAAACATGAGATTATTAAGTTTTTAAGCGATGATTAATTATAATGTATTATAAAAATTAATAATGATATAAATAATATAGTTATTACCAGTATTATTAATAATTTGTGTTTGTAAAATGGTGTGTGATATATTTTTCGAAATTGTGCTTGTAGATAAACAAGCATTTAAAAGGGAATTTAAGTTATAAAAATCTTTTAAATAAAAAATACTGTAAGAAACCATATGTGATTGCTATTTTTAGTGTTTGTTTTTGTGGTGTTGGTGTATTTGGTTTGGGTGTTTGTTGTTGGTTTTTTTGTGTTGTGGTGGGGTTGGGTTGAGGTTTAGGGTTGGAAATTGCTATTAAGATTTCCAATAAATTATTGATAAATTTTTATATTTTAGTTAAGAGAGTTTTTTATTTATTAATATGAGTTAATATATTTTAAAGAATTGAGTGTGTAATTGCCAATTTTTAAGTGTTGGGGGGGGGGGGGGGGTGGGGGGGGGGGGGGGGGGATTCTTGTAAAGGTTAGTAACCTGCAGAAGGGGACTTATACCATATACTGAAGTTAAAGTTATTTTGCGTTTGCAAACCAAAGTATAAATATGTTAAAAAATATTTAGAGAAGAACTATTGCTTTTTATGAAAAATTTTTAGTTAGTTATAATTTTATATAAAAATATAGTACAAGATTAAACCTTACAACCATACAATAAGGCCAAGCATATTTTGCGTTTACAAACGGAAACCTGCAAATATTTTGCTGGAAATGGAATAGGAATGGAATAATAATAGGTTAAAATAAAATACAATACATAATAGGCAGGATGATTGAAAGAAATATAGTTTTTGAAATAGATTAATTTTATGTTAGGTTAGAAATGAAGGATTAAACTTTACAGGGGGACTTTTGCTGTATATGAGGCTAAAATTTTTTGCATTTGCAAATAAAAGCCAAAATATGAAAACGTATGATAGAACTATTGATTGGATACATATAAAATATGCATATATAATATGTCTTTACAAATAAATTGACCCAAAACTTAATACTTTATGTAACTAAATTAGCTTAGAATAAATGTAATTTGATATGGAAATTGCCATTAAATACTTAATACCAATTTTATTAAAAAACAATACTTTACCTGATAAATAAAATTGATCCCACGCAGTTGCCGCTTAATAAATCAACATTCTTAAACAAGAGAAAACGTTAGTTATTGGCCACAACCAGATGCCAAGCACTTATGAAGCGCGCGCGAATTCAAAATTAATTAGCCATAACCAGATGCCAGGAACGTATGAAATGTGCGCGAATTCAAATTTAAAATAAATTTGCATATATAGAGGTCCCAAACATTAATAGAGAAAAAATTATTATAGAAAAAAATTTTTTAGATTTTATGTTACTATTAAGCAGGTTAATAAAGCTAGCATCACAAGAAGCTAAACTAGCTTTATTTAAAATTAAGCAGGTTGTGTATATTGAGAACAGTTATATCGAAAATGTTGAGGAAAATACTATATTAAGCAGGTTAATAAAGCCAGCGCACGTGCGCGCAAATTCAAAATTCAAAATAAATTTGCATATGTAGAAGTCCCTAACATTAATAGAGAAAAATTCTTATAGAAAAATTTTTGATTATATGTTATTATTAAGCAGGTTAATCAAGCTAGCATCAAAGAGGCTAAACTAGCTTTATTTAAAATTAAGCAGGTTGCGTATACTGAGAACAGTTATGTCAAAAATGTTGAGCAAAATATGATATTAAGCAGGTTAATAAAGCCAGCATCGCATGAAGCTAGACTAGCTTTACTTAAAATTAGGCAGGTTATGTACATTAAGAACAGTTATATGGAAAAATGTTGAGGAAAAAAAGTAGAAGTCTAATAACATGAAAATTGAAATAATAATAGTTTGATAGTAAATTTAGCAGGTTAATAAAGTAGCTTGGTCTTAAACGAAGTTTACTTTATTTACTAGTGGGCAGGTTACATACTTTACGACCAGTTAGATAAAATAAATTTTTTACAGAACTAATGCACGATATTGCAAAGTTGATATTTGAAATTAGATATTTAACACCCCATAAAAAATATAAGATTAAGTTTTTAGTAATAAAGGTTAAAAGAGTTAGTTCTTACCAAAGGTAGAACTAGTTTAGCTAGTTAATGATTGGGTTATATATTAAGCATTAGGGTTAAACATATAAAAGCGCCTATTATTTTATGTTTTCGTTAGCAAATTTAATGGCTTCTTTAATTTTACATATATCAAATTTTGTAAAAACTGCCCTATAATTTTTATAAAATCTAAGAAATGTATTTTTGATTTCAACACGGCTAAAACCCAAGCTTTTATATTGTTCAAATATTTCTTTGGTTTTAATTTCAAAGAATTTTTTAGTGGAACATATTCTGATAAACCTTAACAATTGACCGTATAAGATATCTGATCCTAGCCGATTTGTAACATTGCTATCTTTGACAATATATCGTAGTACATAGAAATTAAAATCATCTGTTTTATTGTAAATATCAATCTTTACACGATTATCCACAACATTGATCATTAAATCTAGATAATTAATTTGACTTGACGAAATTGTTGTATCATTTAAAGGTAGGCAATCAGGATAGATATTTTTACTGATATTTATAAAATCTGGACAGTTTGTAACACATATGTCATCTACATATCTCATAGTGTTAGATAAAAGTCTACGTTCGTGCGGATGTGTTTTTAGATATTTAAACTCCATATATGATAAAGCTAAATCAGCTATCTGAGGTGACGCATTGCCACCCATAGGTATACCCGATTTTTGTTTAAAGATGATACCCGCAAACTTTATGTAACAGTTATTAACTACAGTTTTAATTAGATTTTTAATTTGTTGTTTAGAGAAGGTATTTTTATTACTAATATGATCATCAGTATAGAATACATTTCGAAAACCAACAGTTAGATATTGTTTTTTTGCATTGTGGAATAATAAATCTATTAACCCAAAGAGATTATCGTAAATAATAGAGTGCTCAAAATTAGTATATAAAGTGCTAAAATCACCGCTATTAACTGATGTGACTTCATTGATACTATTAACTTTTTCAACCACTTGCATACTATTTTTTATTGACCAATACGTAACACCAATCTTATCTTGTAATGCATGGCAGTATCTTCGGAAATGTTCTTGAAGAAAAATAAGTATTTTGGCTAATAACACAGAGATGTTTTTGGTGCTTGATTTGCTTGCTCCTGCTATGAACCTTAGTTTAGCTGGTTTTTTATGTAATTTAGCATATCCAAACAAAATAGGTAGTTTATGACATTCCGATGCGACACTAGTATTATAAAGTTCTGAAATTTTTAAATGTTGTTTTATTATATCATTTTCTTTAAGATTAATAATATACTCATATATATTGTTACCTATAATATTAATTTTATTGTGCTTAAAATTAACTCCTAACTCGTTGCATAAAGATAACACATAAAATTTTTTACAAATAAATACAAAATTATTAGAAGCTTTATCGGCAGGAGTAATAATAAATTTATTATGTAAAGTTTTACAATATTTATATATATACTTTTCGGAAAGATACTGGAAATTATTATTAAAGCTTTTATTTTGCCAAAATTTTATACGATTATTAATAATGTTATTAAATTTATTAATAAATGGTTGCATATCAGCTTCTTGAATTTTATATTTTTTTGTGATACGGCCTGTAAAATTATTTAAAGTAATATTAATATTGGCAAGCACCTCTTCCCAGTCTATTGGTTTCGGTAGTCTATATTTAATTCCTTTTTTAAGTAAGGTTTTGATGGTATTGTTTTTGACAATATTTAAATTTCCACTGATAATGTGTCCTAAAGTGGTATCACAAAATTCTGAAGTATGACATTCACAATTAGATTTTAGAATATTGACAAGATTTTCGGTATTTAATTGCTTTAAGAACCTATTATAATTACATAAAAAACTTCCAATGTTGTTACTATAATAATATGCAATTTTTATTTTGGAGTAAAACGCTTACCATTTGGTAAAGGAATGAGAGGAATGAGGCTTTTATCATTGAAGATATTGTTGAATTTAATTAAATCCATACCTTTATTAATGAACAGCGTTTTAATATAAAGTTCTTGTTTTGTACTTTTGATATTACATGTATTTATATTGGTTTTATGTTTAAATCTAAATGCCGTCATAGCTAGAATTGCCAATTTAATACATTTTTTTAAATTAAGGGTTTCAATTTGTTGCAAAACTACTTTAAAATTTTTAAGAGATAAATTAATGAAAATATTATAAATAACCCGTGGTGTAGTATTTGCATTTTTAATGAGTTCAATAATGGTATTTAAAAATTGTACATTGGTAATTCTGCTTTTATGGTGCTTATTGGGGTTTCTATATCTGTTGCCTCTGCTTGGAGGAAATCTAACATTGAAATATGGATGATTTTTATAGTTTCTAGGATCCCTATCATTTGATATAATACCATACCCTTTTACTTTATCATTAAGTCCAAAAGGATAAGCAGTATTAAGGGCTCTTATCCAAAAATCTTCCCTATCAATTTTGTGGTTTTCTTGGGTTTTTTCTGTTTTGGTGACTGGTTTTGCTTTGTCTGCTTGGGAAAACTAAAGATTAAAATCAGAGGCTGTTTGTATTTTATTATGGTTTCTTTTTGAAGGGTTTACTCACCCCCTGGGATTAAGAGAAGGAGGAATTGTTTTTTTTGTTTTTTTTATTTTTTTTTTTACACACTCGACGTGTTTTTTTTGTACCTGCCAAAGCGAAGCCGGTTGTTTTGGTAGGGGGGTTTTGGGTATGCTCCACCGCTAAGCGGGGAAAAATGAATAAGGTGGCTAAAACTCAACAAACAAAAAAACAAAAGGGAGAAATAAGACTAGAAAAACGTTAGCTTATGCCAAGAAAATGACACATGAAAAATACATTTCCAGCATTGTCACTAAGCCAAAGAATGATGAGGTCATAATACGAATTGTGTTTGCGTTACAATATGATTTTATTGTATAGTGATTGTGTTAGAGTATAGCTTTGATTTTGACGCAGTTTTTAATTGAACATATTACTAACTGTTTCTGTTAAAAAAATGAAGATATCAAACCAAAATATTGGTATTTAAAAATACTTTCAATTTAAAAAAATATTTAAGTATTTTAAAACAAATTTTATATCACAACTTGTCATTCTTTTTGCTGTTTAGTACCAAATCTTGTGAATTAGAAAAAATATCTTACAAACCCTTAAGTACCTATTTACAATATTTATCCTATGATTGAATTATATCTGGCTGACGCTGAAAATTAGAATGCAGACCTGAGGTGACCAATAAAAATTGTGCGGCAATGACGTTTTTTTTAAAACAAATTAGAACGCAGAATTTTTTAATTTCGCCTTTTCAAAAAAATATACAAAAATTAACCAACTTTAGCTTTTCAAAAATTTGCACTTAGATTTTAAATTAAGTAATTTGATAAATAATTATTAAAATAAAATTTTAAATCTTTGTCATTAATCCTCTTTAGTGAAAAATTTTTAATGGTTTTTGTTGTTAAATAGTCGATTCAATAATGAAAACATCGCGGTCAGCTAGATTTTATTTTTCTACAGTAAATCAGTCTTAATTATACAGTGATAAAAAGATGAACAATTTCTAGCTTTTGATGTTTATAAGTTATTGAAGCTTATATTTTTCCACTTTTCTACTGCATATAATTTGTCTATTTGTCTACAAGTTCTGCTGCTTAAAACTGTTTTTTAATCTGACACAACCAAAAACTAAAGGCAAAACAAAGTAGTTGGTTAATCCTAGTTGTTCTTAAAAAATGAAATTATGAGAACATGATACTGCATGTCATTCGGAACAAAAAATGTTTTTAGTGACATAATTTTAATCAACCAATTTTATTTACTACTGTAAGTTTTCTCTATTGTAAGTTGTTTATATAAATGTTGCCGAATTTCTTTTATTTATTTTATTCCCTGAAGAACTTTTTTAATTTTTTTATTTGTTTTAGGAGCTACGGAGCAGCTTCTGGAGCTCCGCCCCTTCTGGAGCAATTTTAAGCTTTTTTAAGTTTGAAATACCTTTAAAGATACTTTTTATAAGCACTGAAAGCACTTATATATAAGCACTTTTAAGACTATTTTTATCGTTTAAAATAAGTTTTGAAAAAAGTTTAGTGGACAAAATTTTTTTACAAAGTAATCCATGACATTATTTTTTTAATTATTCAAAAAACTAGTTCAAAATAAGGCTGGTTTTGTTCTAATGCTTCTAAAAGCGAAGCTCTGCTCCGCTGCTCGGAGCTGCTAGAAAAATTACAATGCACAATGCAAATTTTTTAAATAAAAAACTTAGTTGAACCAAGAATACATGAAAATTAATTAATAAAAAAAAGAAGAATGAGAAATGAAGAACAAATTATACGGGCTATGTGTGGATCCAACCTAAATGCATACGTATGGATATGTTTATATGCATACGTATGCATATGTTATGCATACGTATGCATAAATTCATATGCATACGTATGCAATTTTTTTAGTTATATGCATACGTATGCATAAAAGTTACAAAAAAATGCATACGTATGCATATACTTTCCGGAAAAATGCATACGTATGCATATAAGTTGCAAAATATGCATACGTATGCATATTTTGAAAATTACAAAAAAAAAGTTTTTTTTGTTTTTTAAAAAAATATGCATACGTATGCATTTAGGTTGGATCCACACATAGCCCGTATAATTTGTTCTTCATTTTTCATTCTTCTTTTCTTTATTAATTAATTTTCATGTATTCTTGGCATTGTGCTTTAGTAATTTTTTTAGCAGCGGAGCAGAGCTTCGTTTTTAGAAGCATTAGAGCAACACCAGCCTTATTTTGAACTAGTTTTTTGAATAATTAAAAAGTAATGTCATGCATTACTTTATAAAAAATTTTGTGCACTAAAATTTTTTCAAAACTTATTTTAAACGATAAAAATAGTCTTAAAATAGTTAATAAGGCTGGTGTTGCTTTAATGCTTCTAAAAGCGAAGCTCTGCTCCGCTGCTCGGAGCTGCTAGGAAAATTACTAAAGCACAATGCATATTTTTTAAATAAAAAAACTTGGTTAAAACCTTTAGATAGTTATTACAGAAAGAAATTATTCTTAATATTTCACAATTTTAATGTCTATTTAATTTTTCAGTTTAAAACAACAACGAAATTAAATTTATATAAAAACATGAAAGTGTTAAAGTGAACCTAAAAATTAAAAAAAAAATCAAATATAATAAACGTTAACAGCATGTTTTTAATGAATTTTTTTACAGTAAATCTAACACTGTGATGTTATAAGTTGTCTTGAAAAAATAGTTATTAAATTTACGAACATGTTTATATAATTTTTTTGTTTGACAAAAGCTAATTTTAAAGTACTTTAGTACTAAGCCTTTTTTGGGCTTAGTACTAAAGCTAAGGCTAAAACGATGATTGGGCCTTTAGTACTTTAGTAAGTTAAGTTAGACGCGGCTAAAGTGAAATTTACCGCCAATTTACCCGTAATACACTGGTATCTTAAAGTTCAAGACTTTACACAAATATTACCCCCAATTAATAAACTTCTTGTCATGATTCTCGGAACTTTAAACTTTTAGTCGTAAAAGGTTTAATTTTTCTTTTCTCATTTTGACTAACGGTAGAATTATTATAGGTGCATAGTTATGTGCACATTCTGTGTTTTTAAAATCTGTTGTTTATTTAATTGGGTTTACATATTTTGCGAGTTTTTAAAAAAAGTGTTATTTAATACTGGTGTTCAAAAAACTTAAGACCGGGTATGATTAATGCAATTTTGTTAGTTTTGGAACTAAAATTAAAGGTGTGGTGCGGAGTCAAACTTTTTGTCTTCGATTTTGATAATTTTTTGCGAAAACATTACCTCTGCCCTCAAAAGCCCGCAAAAAATTTTTCAACAAAATATCTCCAGTGGTTCAGGAGTTATAATCCCCCAAAATGGCGTTTTTCGACAATTCGGAACGTGACAGATTGCTCAATGGATATAACAATTTACGTTAAAAAAATTATGCACTCAAAGAAAGAAGCTACTTTCTACTTTAATTTGATACTTTGATCGTTAAGATTGGTGAAATATTTGTCGCCCGAACTTTTATTTCCTTCACTTCGTGTTTTTAGGGAAAAAATCGAGGGTTTTTTTGTACAAAAACCGCAATATATCGACAAATACTGAACAAATTTTAACGATCAAGGTATCAATTGAAAGTAGAAAGTAGCCGCTTTCTATAAGTACATAATTTGTAACTTATATTGTTATACCCATTGAATAATCTTTCACGCTCAGAATTGTCAAAAAACGCCATTTTTGTGGGGTCATAACTCCTGAACCACTGGAGATATTTTGTTGAAAAAATTTTGTGGGCTATTGAGGGCAGGGGTAAAGTTTTCTCAAAAAATTATCAAAATCGAAGACAAAAAATTTGACTCCGCACCGCACCTTTAAACTGGATTCAAAAATTGAATTTACAAGATTCAGTCCAGTGTTCCCCGTTGGAACAAACCTAGTTTGAAAGAACCCGGACCAAAATTTTTTGAATATCAGTTTAATATAAAGAAAATTCCAATAAAAAATCAAATTTGATGAAAAATGAAGCGGGAGGAGCTAAAAATTAGGAATTTTTATTTATGAACATTATTATCTTAACAATGATAAGTGGATTAAACTTTATCTGAAGATCTAAAGTAATCGCTCTAAAGATTAACAAATTACATGATAGAATTAAGATCATTTATTTTTTACTAAAATTTTTGAAGTTTTTTTAATTTTATTTAGATTTTATATTAAGCATTTATTTCACCCATAAATTTTAAAGCTTTCTTAAGCAAGCATTTAAGCCATTTGTATTTTTTTCTTTTAATTAAACCCACGTGTTTTAGAATAAGTAAGACTTATATGACAGTTATTATAATATTATTGCTTATATTAAGAATAATCCAAGAAATTTTCTGTTGTAAGTTTTTGACCATAATTTTTTAAAAATGTTTCTAAAAACGAAGTTACTTTGTGCTCAAAACTGAATTGTAAGGGAGCTGAAATTTTATGACCCTGGCCGCCGAAGGCCAAAAATGACAAAGGAGGGTTTAGCTTAGGTTTTGCTTAGGCTAAGACTTAACTTAGATTTTGCTTAGGCTTAGCTTAGGTTTTGCTTAGGCTTAGATTTTGTTTAGGCTTAGGTTTTGCTTCGAATTAGGCTTAGCTTAGATTTTGGCTAAGCTTAGAGGTTTTGCTTAGGTTTACACTTAGCTTAGCTTTTGCTTAGGCTTAGGTTTCGTTTAGACTTAGGCTTTAGGCTTGAGTTTTGCTCAGACTTAAGTTTTGCTAAGGCTGGGTCTAAGGCTAATTTTAGGCCGGGTCGGCTTTCCCGCCGGTCGGTAAATAAAATAAACATATAAAACACTATAAAAAAGTTTTTTTTTTTCTTTTTATAGCAACATTATTATGCATAAATACAATAAACTAATCACACATCACTGTTGCATTGTTTTAGTTTGATGAAATGTCAAATGAAATGAAGAATCGTAATCACAGAAATTTTTGACAACCGCACAACCGCAACTTTTTTAAATTTTTAGTTGTTTCTTACACAAAAAAATATAACTTCTTAATTGAAAAACTGGCCATTTCGTGCTTGTCAAACATTGCTGTGAGTACGATTTTTTCAATTGACATTTCATTAGACTAAAAAAAATGCAATAGTGCTGTGTGATTAGTTTAATGTATAAACGAATCATTATCATATGGTAGAAATCTTTATTCAGTGGGCAGCTGCCCAAACCTTTCTTGTAGTCCACATAATGTCCATCTCAGACTAGTCCTCATCTTTTCTGTCTAAACATGCGCCCCGGAAAATATCGCTCCTTTTTCTGCTGTATTCTTAGAGCTTTTTGCAAGGTTAGTTGTTATTTTAAAACTTTCAAAATTATTGTAAGTTAAACATTTGTCATGTTTTTAATACAATTATAATACTCTAATTTTTATAGGTATGTATTGTTTCCGTTTGAACTACCTTTTAATAATATAATAGATTTTAGTTATATAAGAGCTTCACTGTGGGATTACCGTTTACGGATAAACGTCTTAATCGCGTTTTTTAAAAAAAAATATTTTTTAATACTGCTTTTTGGCCATTTTGGTTGATGAATTTTTCTGTATGTTTAATGTTTGTTGTATTTTTCTTTTGAAAATTCATTCGTATTTTAATTTTACCCTTTAAATACTTTAACTTTTATAGGTATGTATTGTTTTCGTTTAAACCACCTTTTAATATTATAGTAGATTTTAGTTATATGAAAGCTTCACTATGGGATTAACGTTTTCGAACACGCGTCTTAATCACATTTTTAAAAGTGTTTTTTAATATTGCTTTTTGGCCATTTTGGTTTATGCATTTTTCATTATGTTTGTTGTTTGTTATATGTTTTTTTGAATATTTATTCGTGTTTTAATTTTACCTTTTTATTCACTAAATCTAATTATTTGATTTCTAAAATTATGTTTTTGAATTTTGAAACCGAGCAAGAAATTTTGACACAAAGTAATTTTAAAAAAAATAACAACTATTTATTTAGCTTTCAGTAATTTTTATTAGTTGCAAAATACCAATAATATTCTTGCTTCAAAAAATTACAAAGTGTTTTTAAAAAATACATTGTTTACTTCTAAATTTTTTCATTTTTCAAAAATCTTTTATCCTACCTTTTTGGAATTATTTGGTTCTATTTTTTTATATTTTTTGGTTCTCTGTTTTATTGTTTTAAATATTTGAGAAACTTTGTTTTAATTTATTTTGTCGTACTTTAAAGGAATCTTTTTGTTCTGTCTTTATAGTTTGTTTTTGGCGCTTTTGATTTAAAACTTCTTCCAGTTTTAAATAGTTTTGTTTAAAATTATGTTTGGTTTTACTGAAACTAATAAAAGTAACAGGTTTTAAATTACTTTTACTTTGAACACCACAGTTAGATTTTGACGGCAGATCCTTACTAATTAATTTTTACTGAAATAATTAGACCTGCTGATTCAATTTTTGACATTTATTTTTTAGTAAAAAAATGTTATCTCCACAATCATCAAATAACATCAATAAAATACATGTCAAAAATACAAAACATACATAAAATTTATTGCCAAAGATATTCTATTTTTTCATTTTCGATTTAGCGTATCTTGAATAATAAAACATTTTTTTTAATTAAAAAGCTAAAAATTTAAAAAAAAATTTTTTTTGACGTTAAAAATATGGCCTCGCAAAGACTATATCCCAAGGATCCGAGGATGCGAGTCTGACGTACTAACCATTCGGCTACTGGGTCAGCTGAGATTTCTTACTTAAAAGCTACTTTTAAAGAAACGGTTCAAAATGTAGTTTCTCGGCGTCAATTAAAAAAATTAAACGAAAATTAAAAAATTTGATTCGCTCAGATTTCAATGAAAGTTTGGAAATAGTTAGACACAAGTCTAATGAATGCTTTGAATTGTATTTGATTAAAAAACTAATTCAGGATTTTTTTATTTGATTTTTCTTTTAAAAACATAGATTTTTTTAATTTTCTTCAAATTTTGAATTAAGTTTTTATCAAAATCACATCTAAAAGTTGCTCCCTGTTTTTTTTAACTTTCTATAAAATTGTGGAAAAAACTGAGCGAATCAAATTTTTTAAATGATCAAAAACTGTTTTTGAGCATTAAATTCATTTAAATATATCTCAAAATAGAACAACTGGTAAACAATGAAATTATTACCGTTAGATACATTATAATCTGAGCTTTCGATCGCATTATATTTTTGTTAACAAAAATTAATATCTAAGACGAGATCTAACTTTTAGTAAAATTCGTCATGACTGTGGTGTTCTACCTTAAGTCGACTTTAAAATTTTTATTTACTTTCACTTTTTCTCCTATACGACTTTTAAAATTTCAATTACTTTTATTTTTACTCTTACTCGGATTTTTTCCTGCAAATACATAAATTAACTTAAGTAAATTTTAAATAAATTCAATGAGTAGATTTCCTATCGGCTTGTTGTAAAATGAGTGGCAAAAGAAGTTTTTTTTAACCGCTAACACGCTAAACACTATTTATCAAAACCAAAAGCCTATTAAAAAAAATATACACATAAAATTAGTAAAACACATTGGACAAATTTATACAAATTTACACAGCTCTGGAGCTCCAAAAACCTTTGTTTTACTCCGCTTCGAAATTATTTTTATGGTACTTTTATATTACTTTACTTAAAAAACAGGTCTTACTTTTATTTTTACTTTACTTAAATAAAATTTTGATAGTTACTTTTACTTTGACCTTATTTTAATTTAATAAATCAGAAATTACTTT
>JASAMX010031913.1:0-20000 GCA_030248175.1 Microlaimidae sp. YZB2_3 | reverse complement strand
CTTAAAATTTTAAAGAGCGTCAAACAATGTATGATAATGTATTATTTTAATCTTTATTAATTAATAAGTTTATTTTAATACTTAATAATTAATCATTTTTTTGATCTTATTTAATTAATAAGGCAAACCAGACGATTAGTATGACAAAATATTAACTTTAGCACAGTAAATCTTGGTTCACACTAAAGTGACAACTGACAACGCGTTTACACCGCAGTGGCAAGTGAGGGTGTTAATACGCGTGAAGCGCTTTGTCAGTTGCCACTCTGTTGTGAACCAGTTCTAAATGCAAAAAGACTTATTTACAAAAAAAAACATCGTTTTTAAATCTTATGCAGTTATTCAAAGTACGAAACAAATAAGTGATAAATAAATAAGAACAGAAAAACAACATCTGGACCAGTTGTGTTCTACCTTCGGATTTTAAAATAAAAGGGGTTCCAAAGCTTCGAAACATGTTTTTCATTATTCTATAAGCATTTTTATTACAAATTATTTTTATTGTTTTTAATAAAAAAAAACTTTGTTGCAAAAAAATTTGGAATAAAATTTTGCATTATTCTGTATTTTTTTATAAAGTTAGTACAAAAATAAAACAGAAATCTGGAGCCACCCCTCACCGCGCTCCGGAGCTCTATTGCTTGAAACTCCTGGAACATTAGGAATCTGGGCCGTTTTGTCGAAACTCCACGGCTTTCTCACTTCCTATAATTCCATCCCCCGCTTTAATGAAGTGACCTCAAATCTCGGTTTATCTGAGTTATCGTTCTGTTAAAGATGTGGACTTTCAAATAACCGATTACCTATTTGTGGAACATGAGCGAGGTGAACCGGGTCTCATGGTGTATTTACTACCAGCAGGACATGCCGATTTCACCAGCACATTGGACCTTTCGCTTAAAGTTGATACCAGCAGCTGCGGACCTAGGGTTTTGGCTTTTCTTCTGGACTTGGGACGATCTGGCGGAGAAACGGAATTTCCAAAACTCAACTTGTCTTTCAGGGCTGAACCCGGGAACGCTCTTTTCTGGAACGAACTTATGTCAGACGGCAAAAAAAACGGAAACGCGGATTTTGTTCTAAAGTCCGCCCCAAAAGGCGAGAGAATTGTACTAGTGAAATGGGTAAGAACGCACGGAAGTCTGATAAACGACTTTGTCCCGCCCCTAAACAGTCAATTTCCGATTTTCACAAGGTAAGCATTCTCATATGTTACATGATTAAGTAAGTTAAAGGTGCGGTGCGGAGTCAAACTTTTTGTCTTCGATTATGATAATTTTTTGTGAAAACCTTACCCCTGCCCTCAATAGCCCACAAAAATTTTTTCAACAAAATATCTGCAGTGAGTCAGGAGTTAAGACTTCCCCCCCCCCCCAAAAAAAGGCATTTTTTGATAGTTCTGCACGTAACAAATTGCTCAATGGCTATTACGATTTACGTTACAAATTATGCATTCAAAGAAACTGGCTACTTTCTACTCTGTTTTGATACCTTGATCGTTAAGATTGGTGCAATATTTGTCGAAATATTGCGTTGCCTGTACAAAAAACCCGCAACTTTTTGGTTAAAACACCAAACGACGGCAGTTAATTTGTGAAATTCGCTCAACCTTTCTTTCCCTCACTTCGTGTTTTTAGCGAAAAGATCGAGTGTTTTTTGTATAGGAAACGCAATATCTCGACAAATACTGTACCAATCATAACGATCAAGGTATCAAATTAGAGTAGAAAGTAGCCGCTTTCTTCGAGTACATAATTTGTAACATAAATCGCAATTTTTCACGCACAAAATTGTCGAAAAATGCCATTTTAGGTAGGTCATAACTCCTGACTCACTGCAGATATTTTGTTGAAAAAATTTTTGTGGGCTATTGTGGTCAGGGGTAAAGTTTTCACAAAAAGTATCAAAATCGAAGACAAAAAGTTCGACTCCGCACCGCACCTTTAAATATAACAGTCGAAAACAGTTGCTAATTTTTACAAGGTGAACCGGTTTTTATGTTACATCGTTACAAGTAAGTTAGACAAAAAATTCTTAGCTTCTTAAAATATAGAGCACTTACATACCACAATACAACGATTTAATGCGTAAAATTGACCTCCTTTAACCCCTCGGGGTACCGAGTCAGGTTGGTTACCTTTAACAAACTATTTGTTTTTTAGTTCAAAAAATTATGGGCAATCTGCATAAAAATTTTTAGAATTAAGACTTCATATGGTAAATAGTTAGAAATTTGGCTGAAAAAAATTGCCCATAAGTTTAGGATGTTTTTGAACTAAGCCCCAAAAAATTTTTGAAAAAAAAATGTTTTTCAGAAGGTAACCAAAAGTTCAGAAACCTTAACCTAAAATATTTGCGTATTGATTGCAGCACGTACAGAAGTTATAAAAGATCAAATGAAAAATTTTTTATTAAAATTTTTAAGTAGTTCAAAAAAAAACAACAAAAAATAAGGTTTGTTTATTATTTTTAACGGAAAAACGATTTAAAACTATTAAAAACAGGTTTTTCAAATAATCAAAAAAAAAACTGAAAACTTAAACAAATATGAACGGAACGGGATGTAAACAAATAAAAATTAATGGTATTTTTAGAAAAGGATTCGTTAAGAGAAAGATGAGTACTGAAGTTTATAATCCTTTGTTAAACTTTTATAAAAATGAAAAGTCTAATCGAGTAAAAGAAGGCATGGAACAAATTGTTGATACAATATTTAATAAAGAAGGTAAAATTTAAACTTTATATTGTATAGAAATTAACCTTAAAAATAAGTTCTTTGATAGAGGTTTATAAAGTCATACTTATAGAATAAACTAACTTTATAAAGCCTATAAATCAAAAATTGGCAATCCTTAACAAAAATAGTATTTTTACAGTAATAGCCTTACAAATTTAGGTTTTATGTATTTGAAACTGTCTGTCCTTAGCTGTTTACTTTACAGAAAGTAAAACGCTAATTAAAAAAAAATAAAACTATCAACAGAAATTAAAGCTGCAGTATACTAATTTGGCGTGCATTTTTGTTAGTTTTTTAGTTAATACTAATCGGTGTATCAGGTCACACTGAGACAATAATTGTATTACACCAAAAATTAATTTCCAACGGTAAAAGGGCTATTAACAAGAATATCGCTTCGTTATTTCCAATGTTTTTTTATACACCATTATTTAAAAAAAAACTTTTATACACTATTATTCAAAAGAAAACGTTTCTAGTGAACGGATATTAATGAAATTTAATAGAAGTAAAACTATTTTAGTGTACCAAAAAGCTAGAGTTTGAAATTTGGTGTAATTAAAAAAAGTAATAAATGAGTACCTCCATTTAATAAAAATAATTTATTTTTATGGTGTTGGTGTGTTTTTTTGTTTGCTGTGATTTTGGTAAGATCCGTTAGCTATTTTAAAGTTTTACTTTTAAAAAAAGGGAACTACGTATAAAAAAGACATTTCACTTCTTTACATTTTACATTTCGCAATTATAAAAATCTTCTAAACCACACCATAAACCAACTTACCTTACCTTATTTTTGAATTCGTAATATTCATCTAATACTTTTTAGAATTGAATCAAACTTAAAATATAAACTTTTTGGTACCCTAGCATAAATTCCATTAAGTTTTGTTATTATCCGTTGAATGGAAATGTTTTCTTTTGAAAAATGGTGTAGAAAAACAACATTAGAAATAACCAAGCGGCATTCTTTTTAATAACTCGTTAACCATTGGGAATTAATTTTTGGTGTAATACAATTTTTTCCTTAGTGTGACCTGATACATCGATTAGTTTTAACTAAGCATCAATAAAAAGTACAGCATAAATTAGTATACTGCACCTTTAAACATATAAAATAAAGTGTGTGCTAAATGAAATATTCAAAAACAAGAAAAACAACACGAGCAAACATTTACGCAATCAAAAATTGTAATTAAAACCTGAGCAAAAATTAAATCAAAAAATGTAAAAATATAATAAGAGCTTAACACACAAACAAAAAAACGGATGTTCAGATAAAAAATATAGAATGCAAAAGAATCACAAAAAATCAAATGCAATTAGGGCACGCATTCTAACGATGGGTTAAAATAAATTCTAGGTTAGTTTTTTGCATGTTTAAGTATACGCGAATAAGAGAAATAATAACGCGGTTATTTTTATGCATTATTTTTTCTATTGTTCGATATAAAGCAATTTATCTACCGACAGAGAAAATAAAAAAAACTTATCGCAGAGTAACCATTTTCGGCGAAAATTCTATCGCCTTTTACTAATTTTCGGTGTGTGAATTTACCGCTACTACAGCAAAATAAGTCAAAACAATACACAAGTTTATTTTACTGTGACTTATTTTAGATTATGTTTTAGGTTTATAGGCGTTAACTTTTAACTAATTTGATAGGAATGTGGCCCTAAAATTAAACTTGTCAAAATAAAAAAATCATTGGATCAGCGAAGTAATGAATGAAATAGTTTTATGACTAGTTTTTTTGGTTTTGCTAAAACACCTGATAAGATCAAAAAATTAGTATCATGTTAATTTTAGTCTGTAGCCGCATTTAAAATACACAGCAGGATTTTAAGGACCCTAAAAATGTCATATAGTATTCTGTGATCACGTCATATATGTTTGGCTCTGGTTGAGGTAGGAACTGTTAGAATTACTTTTAGCCAATAGTGCTTGGAAAAAATTGCATCGCCAATGGATGAAAGATCTCCATTTTTTCCGAAGCCCTAATTTGCTAAAAATGATTCTATAAGGTCATAACTCTGTGAAGGTGTTTAACACTGAACAATTTCCTCTTAAATGGGAGGGTTTTAATTATCGTATAAGCTCAATATTTTTACAGAAAAAGATTTTCATGTTATCTGCGGTTACTATTATGATACTAAAATTGCCGATTCATAATAGGTTTGTAAAAAATATTACCAACACATATGACTTTTTGGTATGAATTACATAAAATACCGCTTTGACAACAAGTGGAAATTTTTAGTAAATAAAAGACTTTTGTTAGTGATATATTTAAATATGAAAAAGTTTTTAAAAGGAGAATCTTTTGTTTTTATTAAATTCATAAGGTTCAATCAAAAAATACCCAGCCATTGCATTATTATTTATGTCTTAAATATTTTTTTTTATTATGTGAAGGGTAATAAATAAATAATAAATGCAATAATTGAAACTCAACTACCAATATTATGCTCATAAATCTCAACCGTTTAAAGGGGAAGGAGCACCGGGGTTCCGGCTGGAGGAAAACGATTTTAAGTTTATTTAAGTTAAAATATAATTGAAGCTACTCTATTTGCATTTTTGCATTTTTAAGACTATTTTTATGTTTTTAACAAATTTGGAAGCACATTTTAATTTATGGAGAATCACGACAGTTAATTCAATGTACACAAAGGTCTCGAGAAAAATTGAAAATAATTTGAATAAGACCGAAAAAATGAGGAAGGAAAAATATTAAGCACAACGAGCTGTTTTTTAAAATAAAATGTTTTATTTTTATGTTATTTTTCTGCAATCTGATTGTTTTTTTTGCGTTAACCAATGTCATATACAAATTATCTTAAATCTCCTGGAGACCTTTATGTACATTACATTAACTGTCGTGAATCTCCATAAAAAAATCTTATTATTTTTTTTGTTAAAATTAAATTTTAAATCAAAAAAAACTATTTTTTCTTTATTAATTCCACTTTGGACAAGAAACATTATCACAAACGTTTCAATAGTTAATTTTCAGGAAATCATCCAACTTATATGCTAATCCCTCCTGTCGATTTGGTTAAGACACTGATTGAAGAGTTGAAGTTTAATCTGGAAGAATGGTCTGGAGTTGAATTGGTTACATTTTAGTTTGTTTTTGTGTTTATTTTTTCTTTTTTTTTATTTTTAAAATCTACTACTAAAGATAAATTCTATCAGGGTGAAAATAGATGAGTGGTAAAGTAACCACTCGTTCTTTGAAAAAATATCACGTGCAGAAAAACACATGACGCAACTAAATAATAATTGGTTACATAACCGCTGAAAAATTTTTTTTTTAATTTTTCTCGCTCGCGGGTTTATTGTTTGTTTCTTCTTGGCGGGGAGCGGTTACGCCTTTAATTTAAGCCTGGAAGTTTTTTAGCTTTTAGGAATTTTAGCTTTAGTAGAGTTACTGATTCTAACGTTATCGATGCAACCATAAACAAAGTTAAATTTTGCAAGCATTTAAAAGATATATAAACATTTTTTGTAGTTTGTATTAAAACATGAACGGATAAAAAAGAGTGGTATTATGACGCGCTTTTAAAAGTTATCCGGTTGATTTCTTTAAATAATTAAGTATGTAAGAAAAAAATCAATCACACAGGCACATATCCCAGTAAGGACGACTCTTAAACCTGCCTCCGAAAGACTGGAGGCAGATAGAAGGCAGGTAAAACTGCCTCAGAAGCAGCTAGGAGGCAGGGTAGAGGCAGAGTGGAGGCAGTGTTGAGGCAGAGAGGAAGCAGGTAGGATGCAGCTAAAACTGCTTTGGAGGCAGGTAAGAGGCAGGGTGGAGGTAAGTAAGAGGCAGGTAGGAGGCAGCAAACTTTCTAATGGAGGCAGGTAAAACGGTTTTTTCCCCATTCCGGTACCACGTTTTTAAGGGATACGCACACACACACTGATGGAGAAGGAAACGAGAGGGATAGGGAGAGTGAAAGAGAAAGAGGGAGAGGGAGATAAAGAAGAAGAAATAAAAAGAGAGAGAAAAGGAAAGGGAGAAAAAGATTACATCTATTATAATAAATATGGTTAAATAGATTTATCTTTAGATAAAAATTAAAATTAAAACAAACTATTTAACTTTTTTAGGTGTTTACACAATATTATGGAATCCGAGAATATATAAAAGGGTCCAATTTACTTTTGCATGTTGATCGTCCTCGCCCCCATATAATCAGTGCGATTGTAAACATTGATCAAGCTCCAAACACTTCGTGGCCACTGGTTATTAGTGATCATATGCAGAGACAATACAAAGTAATTTTTCATTTAAGTTGACGATGCAAAGTAATTTTCCGTTTAAGTTATAGCTTAGTTGCCATTGTTTTTTTTTATTTTGTTCTATACAAAAGATAAAGTTTTGTTCAAAAACAATTTTTTAATGACCGGTTTTTTATAGAGTACAATTACAATAATGTTTTTACTCAAATACACAAAATTTATGGGGTTAAGTTATTCTTCAATTTGGTTTCCTGTACAAAAAAATCTTTCATTTAAAAGGGCAGCATAACAAAAGTTTGTGATTTTATTTTGACAATTACAAAAGACAATTTTACATGCAATATATGCCCTGGCCACCACAAAACCCGTGAAAAAAATTTTAAAACCTTGACATTAAGACTTGATGTTTTATACTAAGTAGGTGTACCATAGGTTACAGGTCTCATATAACCCCTAAAGATGTTAATTTTACATTCTTACCGCGGTTGAAAAGAGAGTTCACTATTATAGCGATATGTTTAAATTACTAGGTTCAAATTAGTTTTTTTTAGTATTTTAGAGGTTTTTTGACCAAATTATTTTAAGGTTAATTTATTAAGTCTAAAAAAAAGAATAGCTTTGTAAGACTTGTTTATTGCGAGTTTTCTGCTCATTTAACCTTAACCAAGAGGAGGAGTGCAAAGTAGAGTGCGTTTTTAGTCGTCTTGTTAGAAACAAACAAAGTTACAAACAAACGTTTGATCGACTGTATTTTCACTTATATAAGATTCAATAGTTAAAGTTAAAAAAAAAATTAAATTAAAGAATTCTTTTAATCTGTGTTGGGTTGGGCGAGTTTGTGCAGCACTCCAGCAGTGTAAACAGTGTTTTATGACATTACTTTTTTATTCTGAAGGTATTTCACATAATTAAAAATGTGTGGTAGGTCTTAGTGGGCAAGATTCTTTTATTTACCAAACAAGCACTCTAATTGGGTGTCGAAGGAAACTATTGGCTTCACATGGTCATTAAAAAGTGATATGGAAACAAACTACAATTGACACTGTTTTGCGTGCTAATTGCGCCTAAAGTAAGCTGCAGCAACATTTTATTTTACGCTGCAGAAAAACGTAAATAGAAAAGGGTTAAAAAACTTAATTTGTGTATAGATATTTTTAAGGTCTACATGGAGCCTGGAGATGCGATATTCTACGAATCAGCTGTCTTGGAACACGGTAGACCTGATCTTTTGCAGAGCGAATACTATGCAAATATTTTTGTCCATTTCATGCCTGTCTATTGGCAAGATATTGTAACTGACATTAAAAAGGATATTGAAATGGGAAAATTGCAGACTGACGAATTTTTTGAGCAGAACTGAAACAGGTTTACAGAACAAGCCGAAATCACATTTTTTTAAAACACTGTTTCAACACTATGAATATGTCACATGATAGGGTATTTTTTATTTATTAAGATAATTATTACTGGTTTTTTTTTGTTTTTCTTGAATTCAAGCGCTTATGTCTTTTGTGAAAAAGGGTTTTTGCAAAAAATAGTAAAAACTAATTTAGGGTTAAAAAGATTTTTTTGAAAAAAAATAGTAAAAAGTGATTTAGTACCGATTTTTAGCTTTATTTTTGTTCTTAAAAAATAATTTTATACACGAAGTTAGTACATCCTTATGGTTAAATTTACAAACTTAGATTGCAGTAAAATATACGCAAACTAGATATTTTATAAATATTATTACCGATTGAAAACTAATGTGTTTGTTTATAATTACCAAGTTAACATTTTATCGTTTACAATTGTTATTATCACTGCGTGTCAATTCTTGTGTCTTAGAGAAAAAAGCGCGGGTCCGTGGTCGGCGGACGTAAAATAATTTATTTTGCAAAATAGTTTATTTAAAAGCAGGATACGCAAAGCCGATATTACTTAGCATTAACTTACAAGCAACCAAATACTACATACAACAATATTAACAAATATTAAGATTATCACAACGTATGTTGTCTGAAACGGGACTGGATCTAATGACCTTCAATAAGCAAGACGTGCGTTTTGCCACTGTGCCACAACCTTGACTAAACCAGAGTTTAACATTAAACCGCACTGACGCGATACCAAACAAAAAACACGCACAAGAAAAGAAATTTTAAAAAAATCTAACTAATAACCTAATTGATTTCAGTCTATAACTCTAACAATCTTGCAGACTTATATTTTACTACTTACAGAGTATGTAATAAATGATAAAAGTTTGCAGTACTAAAAGCGATAAACTACAAAAATATGTTGCCGAAGTATTTAATAGCGTTTATTAAGGCTGGTTCATACTTATGACAAAACATCCTTGGACAAAGTCCAAAGGACAAACACAGCGTCAAATTGTCTTTTGGACTTTGTCCTTTGAATTTTGTCCAAAGGGCAACGTGTTCATACTTTTTGTCCTTTGGACTTTTCCTTTCGGACTTTGTCGTTTGGACTTTGGCCAAAGAACAAAATTTCATGTAGCAATCATAATTCGTCCAAAGGAAAAAGTCCGAAGGACCTTTTGCCTTGTCCAAAGGACGTTTTGGCTTTTTTAAAATTATCCTTTGGGTTTTGTTTAAAGGACGTTTTTACATAAGTATGAATCAGCCATTAAAGACCGCACCCTCTTGGCGGACTTCGATCATAAGGTATTTTTGGACAGTTTCTGTGACGGTTCTGTAAATAAGTGGAGACTTTTTTATTTAAACATAACGCTATTTATTTAGAGTGAAATACAATGGTTGATTAAATATATTAGTTTTTAGTTTGATTTAATCTGCTTGGATGCTAGAAAAAAATGACTCTTTGCACACAAAGAAAAAATGAAAATAAATAAATCTGAATTGCGTCATTTTAATTGCGGAAGAGCCAATAAATATCATCAATATCTGACGTATGACAAAACTTTGCATGGCGTTAGGAAGTATTTTGAAATTTTAACAAAAAAAATTTTATTTTGCATTTTTATGGGGTTATTTGGACCACTTTTTATAATTTTAAATTAAAATAAATTCAAAAATTTAGAACTAATTTTTTAAAGATTACTATTCTGGAAAAATTTTTAAATTTAGAAATTTGCTGCTACCAGCATACGGGCTTGGAATGCTTCCAAATTTTCAATTCGTGATTATTGACAGCTTATTGTAAGCTTTATAATATTAGGTTTTTTGAAACAAACCTAAAATCAAAAGTCGTTATTTTTTTAATAAATTTTACGTTTTTTATGGTTTTGAAAAAAATAAAATAAAAATTTTCGGCATTTGTGTTTGCACACCCCCCTAGCCCCAGGGGGTCAACTCCCCCCCCCCAAAAAAAAAATTTTTTTTTGAGTCAAAAGTAAGGATAAAAAACAGTGAGCATTTAATATATAACAATATCATCAAAATTGTACACACGTCCAGCAGGAAGCAAAACAAAAGCTATTTTTCAAGTGTTTTAATTTAATTTAATTTAATTTGGCGAAAAATCACGAAAACTGCAGGCATTTAACGCATCATAAAAAACTCATCCAGCCGATTTCGCTTAAATTTTCAGAAAAAAAAACTCGAAAAGAATGTTCTAACAGCACACCAATCGGCGTTTCTTAACTTATACTAATAGAAAAGTCTTGTGTTTTTTTGGTACCAGATTTTTTTCACCTCATCGGCTAATTGATAACGTCATTAAAAACACAATTTGTTTTCAACTTTTTCAAAAAATAGCCAAGAGTCTGAATTATGCTCCAATATATGTCCCGTACATATTCTATCCCCCGTTAACTAGGTAAGGACGGCTCTTGAACTTGTTTCCGGAAAACGAAGCAGGTAGGAAGCAGGTAAAACTGCCAATAAGGCAGTTAGGAGGAAGGGTGGAGGCAGGTAAAACTGCCTTGGAGGAAGAAAACTGCCTCGGAGGCAAGTAGAAGGGGTAGGTAGGAGCAAGCAAAATTTCCAATGGAGACAGGTAAGAGGCAGGTAAAAATGGTTTTCCCCAAATGAGGTTCTCCCCGTCCTTACCGGGTTATGGGGTTATAACCTTTCAAAGTTCGAGTTTTCTCGTCAGTTCGTGTCATTTTTGTATAGACTATAGTTCTGAATAAGCATCTTTTACTGTACGAGTGAGGGTTCAAAAAGAAAAAAAATAAAGTTTGAAAAAATCGTACTTTCCTTAGTTCTTTAAGTTTTAACCTATACATAATTAAAATTGCTACACGATTTTTTGTTTCATTATGTTGAAGTACTTTTTTAATATATCAATTTGTGCTAAATAAATTTAAGTTTTTAATTAAACATCACAACACAATAGTTAGAAATCACCACTAAAATAGCATTTTCGTGAACAATGATTTCGAATAAGCAACAATAAAGTCAAAATTTGTGCTTTTAAACTAATTTTAAATTTACGAAGGTTTTTTCAATGTTATGGTTTTAAAACTATTCAAAATTTAAAAACTAATTCTAAAAAGTCAATTCCAAACCTTTAAATATAAGAGTTTTCTGTAATTGAAACAGCAAAAAAGTTAAAACAATCGCGACAGAAGTGCTGTACCTACGTAGCGGTAAAAAACTAAAAATACCAAAAAAATGTTTTTTTTCTTTTTTATTATTAAGGAGTATTTAAAAAAATTTTGAAGGAAAGGCGTCAAGATTTGAAACCAATCAATATTTAACACATTTAAAACCGTAAAATGTACTAGTCGCTCGCTGTTTCTATATTTCCTTCCCACATATAATTGGCGCTAGTTGTCATTGTACCCTCTTTTTTAGTTGTCACTAAAAAAAATTTTATTCAGAACTAAAGGTGAACCCAACGTGGCTGCAACAGTTGTTAGTTGGATTAAAAAATGCCCCCCATAAAGTAACTATTCAAATCACGAGAATCTGAAGTCACTTTATAAGCCAATGAGAGTCGATTTAATACCGAGTATTTGTTTGATAAAGTGACGTCAGATTCTCGTGATTTTAGTGGTTACTTAATGGGAGGCATTTTTTAATCCAACGAACAACTTTTTGCAGCCACGTTGGGTTTACCTTAAGTCTATACATGACTATAAGAAAAACGTTCTTTATTAAAAAAATCATAAAGCAAGCGCCAGTCGCTAAACCACAACCACTAGTGGTTGACAGTTTTTCAATACTTCCTAAGTTTGCGGCGACAAATGTATTCCTAAGCTATGTGTTTTATCCAAAAATTTATTTACAGTTTATAATATAACCCGGTAAGGACGGATCTTGTACTTGCGTCCAAAAGACTGTAGGTAGGTAGGAGCAGGTAAAATGCCTCGGAGGCAGCTATGAGGCGGGGTGGAGGGAGGTAGGAGGCAGGGTGGAGACAGGTAAAACTGCTTCAGAGGCAGGTGCCCTGCCTCCTATGTTGAAGCATATACAGGTTAGGAGGCAGGTAGAAGGCAGCTAAACTATCGGAGGCAGGTAAAAGACTGGGTGTGGGCAAGTAGGAGGCAGGTAGGAGGCAGCAAAATTTCCGATGGAGGCAGGTAGACGGTAGGTAAAAATTTTTTTCCCAAATAAGGCCCCCGTCGTTAACAGGTTAAGATAATAAAAAATTCCAAGGAACAAATAATATACTACATAAAAAAGAACAATTATTCGACACAATCTGCATGATAAAATAGCTTAAAGTTTTTCAATATATGTTTTATATTTAAAAATGTTTTTATTGTAAATTAATTAATTCCATATTAAAAAAACTAATTTAATTTAATTACTTTTGACATTGAGATAAAATTAAAATAAAAAGGTCAACCTCTAACGTTTTTTTAAATTCTAAAGCAATTATGTATCAACAATTGTTTTTGATCAACACTTGGTTTTTAACCCCGAGGAAAACAGGTCGCAGATACTTTAAGTTTTAATTTAAAGCTGTTGTAAACCAAATGAACTCAATTTTTTTCTTCACCGCAGGAGACTCGCGAGAATTTTAGAGCGAAAAGAGGAAAAATCGTAGCTCATCCTCGAATTGGGTCGGATTGGACATCTAGTTAGCAGCATATTGGGGCGCTCAGCCGCTCTAATCAGAGTAATATATTTATCATCGGAAAACACAGGGCAACCGGCGTGTTGTGTGATTGGATCAACGTGTCCTTCGGTGCTGAAATGTGAAATTTAAAAAAAGTTTTAATATATGCTAATAATAATAAAAAATCTTTTATTCTTCTGTTCAAAAGAGCAATACAACAGAGTTTGTTGTATTATATTACGTTTCAAGTTTCTCTGCAAAAAATCTCTTGCTGTACTATTAATAGAAAAACAAAATTTTTTTCTAAACGTTGAAGAAGCTGTTAAATTTTGTTAAGAATAAGATTAATAAGGTTAAATTAAGATTAATAAGGTTTAATAAAGCTAAAACTTATATCATAACTTTTTGTTATCTTATCCAATAAAGTTTAACTTATGGTTTATCTTATATTTTTGAAAAAAAACTCTGTTTATTGAGAAAAAGTAGTAATACAACTATTCATTAAAAAAATTCAGGCTTTTTTAACGATAACAAATGTTTCAGAAATTCCTATGAAATTTCAATCGCAAAATGACAAAAAATTTTTACTAAAATTTTTTTACAAAATATATCGACAATTTGTATTTAAATTTAGTTATATTCAAAAAAAGACCCACCAAAAACCCCTAAAAAACATAATTTTGTTTACGTAATAAAAAACACCATAGATCATAAAAAACCTAATGTTTACTTAGTTTTATAAAAATAAATTTGTCGCTTTACTTTCCATTAAAGAAAAACAATACATCCCCTTCATTGGGCCGAAAAAGAAGATTTAGTTTGGGAAATATTGTTCCGCCCCCGTTTTCCGGGTTATCCACTACTTGGTTATACAGTAGAGCCGTTGCAATGTGATTTCCTAAAAATTGAAAAAGTAGGGTAACTGACTTAAATTCAGCCAGTCTTAATTTCGGCCACGGGTTGTTATTTCTGCCATGCGCAAAGTTATTATATGAACTGGGTTTGGATAGATAAATCATCATGTCATCTATCTAGCCATGCTCAGCTCATTTCATAGTTTTGCGCATGGCAGAAATAGCAGCCGGTGGCCGAAATTAAGGCTAGCCAAATTTAAGTCAGTTACTCTAAGCATGTTTAAAAGATTAATTTTACTCTTTTTTCAATTGCTAACCGCGTCAATTCATTAGCTTAGGACCGTCCTGGCAGCTCGCTGACGACAAATTTTCAAGACAAAGATCCGGCAGTTCTTTTCTTGCGCTACTTTGTTGAGTGTTGAGTGGCCATTTTCTTTATTCAATTTTTAAATAATTTCCCCTTATAAAATATTAAATTGAACTTAGGGTAACTGACTCAATTTCGGCCACCTTTTTTTATTTTTTTTGAATAAGTTTTTACTGGCTTTTTCAATCAAGCCAAAATTTGGCCTAAAAATCAAAAAATAGCTATATTTGTTATTCCAGTGCAAAATTTGAATATTTCTGTTACACTTAAAAATCAGTGAAGGCTTAAACTTTTTTTTTAAAGTGGCCGAAGTTAAGGCGCGTGCCATTTATTTCGGCCACTTACAAAAAACTGGCCATAACTATTGCTTAAACGAACAATAAAAATTTCTAAAGGTTGCAAATTTACCCTTAGGTATTGTTCTTGGTACATATAATTTATTTTTTCCCGTTTGCGAACTTTAATAGTTATTAGCAAGACTTTAAATAATTATGTCAAAACCTTAAAGACACAAGTTTTGATAACTTGTATTTTTTGTTCAATTTTTATTTTTGGCACAAAAAACGTCAAAACAATGTCAAACGAGGAAAAAAAATCTTTATAAATACGGTAGTACAATGATATTTAAAAACAGCAAAAAACGGCAGGTTTTTTCACCTAAATTTTAAAGTGGCCGAAATTAACGGAATCTTAAAATGCGCAGTTAGTTAAACGCATTGCAAAACAATTTTGAAGAAAATATCAAAACATGAAAATTAACAAATTTGAGCCTTAAATAGAACATATTTTAAGGTTATATATTGCTTCGTTCTAAATTTGATGCAGTTGAAACACAAAGCAAAAATTAAGAAAATCAAAAAAAAATCACTTTTTGTGTGAAAACGTTGATAATGTAGAATAATAAAAATAAAAAAATTTTGTAAAAACACTTTATTCAACATTAATCCAGTTACTTTTGTGCTAGTTCTTTTGTGTTTTAAAAATAAGCCAATTTTCTAACACCCTAAATTGGTGGCCGAAATTAAGGCGTGGCCGAAATTAAGTCAGTTACCCTACGACTGGGCATAAAAATTTAAGCCGTTAAAATAATCTAAAAATACAAATTCACTATTTGAATGTGTATCAGCATCTAAATTTGCTAAATAAAAAAGGAAATCTGGGGTAAAATGTTATTTTTGTCAAAACACTCATTATTGATGTCGCAGACTATTAAACACGGTATGCACCCTGTTTAAGTTTAAGGCTTAAGGCTAGCTAGAACGTGCGTCTCATCTCACTAAAAAGCAGCCCAAATCTTTCTGGCTGCATCTAAAAAATTTAACACTTGCCGCAAGATTTGTGGAGCGTAGCTCTTGAAATGTATGTATAATAGACATTTGGGTTTAGTATTTCTTGGCTCTATACTTTTCATTATTCCATTGTACTATTTAAACATATAGATAATCATCTGAAATTGTTAATTTAAGAAAAAAGAAAATCTAGCGTGCAATGCTTTTTTCCTTGCTTTTATTCCGTTGGTGATGTCGCTGACCAAGACCTGCCGTGTGTATAAAATAAAGCGATATACTGGGCGTATATCGCTTTATTGGCGCATGGCGGCTGCGAATTGCTTTCTCGCGATTTGTGAACTAAGGGCCAAAAATTACAGAATGCGACTTTCAAAACTTTAATTAAACGCTTTTAAAACGCGGTTCAGGAAACAGATGTTAACAGCTTTCTTTTTTTGGCAATGGATCGCGTTTCAAAACATAATAATAATATGTTTTTCCTGCTTAAAACCTATACTAGTTACGTGGACCTCTACTCGAATTTGAAACTTTTGTTTGGAATCCTCATTATCTTATGGATAATGAGCGTCTCGAAAAAGTGCAGAGGTCATTTACTAGAAAACTTTATCAAAGATGCTCATTTTCTGAAGTTAACTATGAGACTCGTCTCTCAGAGCTTAAACATGACAAGCTTGAAACTCGAAGGTTAAGAAACGATATTTTGAAGTGTTATACGTTTTTACATTACATGGTCGATGTTTCTATTAATAAATTTTTCTCTATTGATCATAACCCTCGCACACGTAATAATTGTTTAAAACTAATAGGCAAATTTTGTAAAATTTAATTAACCAAAAACTTTTTTTCTAATCGTGTGATCACCTTATGGAATTCATTGCCATCTGATTTTGTTTTTTCCGACTCTTACTCTAAATTTCTTCAAAAAGTGATGAAAATTTTTAAAAAAAGATTTTATTCATAAAATGTGTTTTTAATGTTTACTTTTAAATACATGCTTTAATAATGGTTTGGGATTAATAATGGTATTATTAATATTTCTAATATTTGTCAGTTTTATACAGTTTTGTGTAATATTTTTCTGCAAGTGTATTAACATTAAATTAGTGTGAATACAATTTGTATTATGTTTTTGCCTTTTTTTGTAATCAAAATAGTATGTTATTGTTTTTGTATTTTCATAAGCTTTGTACACTATTCTTCTTATCTTATTTATTTGCCTTTTATTTTTCTTCCGATTGTTTTGTGTTTTAATATTTTTGTTGTATTGTAAGTGTGTTACCCCTACGTAAGCTTTACAACTAATAAATATTTATTTATTATTTATTATTATAATAAGTATAGCTATTTTTGCGCGGCATTGTT
Source organism: Microlaimidae sp. YZB2_3 (assembly GCA_030248175.1). NCBI lineage: Eukaryota > Metazoa > Nematoda > Chromadorea > Desmodorida > Microlaimidae > Microlaimidae sp. YZB2_3. The sequence goes on along the minus strand of JASAMX010031913.1, from coordinate 3,172 downwards.
ATCTTATTGTTTGTAAAACAAATTTCCTTTAAATAAATTTTGTAATTTTATATTTTTAGCGAAAAAATCGAGGTTTTTTCTACAAAATACTGCATTAATTATAACATATTGAAAAAAAAATTTTTAAGAAAAATATTTTAAAGTTCAATTTTTATATCCAAGTACAGAAAAAATTAGTACAGAGTACAGAATCACGTACAGAGTAACTTTTCAAGTACAGAATCACATAAAAACGCATTTTCGGAGGGTCATAACTCCTAAACCGCTGAGGATACTTGTGCAAAAAAAATTGTGGGCTATTGGGGGCAGAAGACCAAAATACAAAAAAAAAATCAAATACCACAAGCTTGACTCTGCACAGCACCTTTAAAGGTGCGGTGCGGAGTTAAATTTTTTGTCTTCGATTTTGATAGTTTTTTGTGAAAACCTTACGCGTGCTCCCAATAAACCACAAATTTTTTTTAACAAAATGACTCCAGTGGTTCAGGAGATATGATTCCTCAAAGATGGCGCTTTTTTGAAAATTCTGTACGTGAAAAATTGCTCAACGGGTTTAACAATTTAAGTTACAAATTAAGCAATCAAAAAAAGCGACTACTTTCTACTTCTATTTAATACCTTGATTGTTAATATTGATGCTGTATTTGTCGAAATAATGCGTTTCTCGTACAAAAAACCAGCGATTTTTTAGTTGAAAACACCAAACGATGGCAGTGATAAACCCAATTTTAAGGATTGCATCTTTTTTTTAAAAATGTTTTGGTGTAATTAAACCTTGGATTATTCGAAGGCAGGATTTAAAAATTTTTCGATTTCTTTCATTACAGATGGGGGAGTACCGTAGTTTAAAAAAACGTTCCATATTGTTCCCGCACCCCCCCCCCCTCCCCAATATAAATAAAAATTTAAAAAAACAAACTTGCCAGCGTCTTGTAGTGTTTTTGCATCATTTTCGTTCAACACCAAGTGATTTATATCACCGAGTATAAACCGTTGCCACATATGAGAAAATAATTTGAATAAGCACTTTGCCATTCCGTATGGAAACAAGAATCCCACATCCATGCCTTCTTTCCAACAGTTTTTGACTTGTTTCATAACGTATTGAATCAGTAGTTTCTTTGCGTATTGTGTTTCAATTTTTTTTTATTTCATTAACGTTTTTTACATTAAAATAAATTACCGCCTGTCTGTAGATATGTTAATTTCCTAATAAAAACAATTTTGGTTATTTAAAAAAAACATAATAAACTTTTGGGTCAAAGATAATGCTTGCTTGTAGATATTGTTATAAAATGTTTGTTATCTATTTAGAACAATTAAATTTGTAATTTAATTTGTTTTAACGTAAAACCCAAATAAACAAAAAACACCTTATCTGAGTACAAAAAACTAATGCCAATAAACAAGTATCATTGGACAAAAAAAATAACAATAAACATAAACTTAAAAAAACGTATTTAAAAAAATTTAGAACTAGGTTCCTTGTTTTGAAAAAATATCTGGGTCCTATTTCATAAAGATTTTTGTTATTGTAAATTAATAAAGGCATTTAATTTCTTCTAATTTTATCAATTCAAAAATACGTACGTAACTGTGGAATTTAGGGAATTTACAGACATGTCATTTCTTAAATTCTAAACGCAATTTTATTAATATACTTTTTAATTAAAAATACAAAAGAAAAATATGCGTTTATTAATTTACAGCTGTAAATTAATTACAGGCAATTTTTAGGAAATAGATTCCTCGAACAGTTTTTTAGACTAAATTCAAAAATGTACTTTTCAAAGTTTAAGCAGGATTTAATTATTCTTAAACAGATTGTATTTAATTTTTCGTGTTCCTTATTTACTGCTTATACTAAAAACGATAAAAAGCTTTTCCTTTTTAGCTATCACATAACATACGCGTTACATATTAAATGAGGATTTTAAAAAGCTTTCTTTGTTATCTCTTTAAGAGAAATTATAGAAAAGTTTATTTTTGTTTAAAAAATTTTTTAAATGTGCTAAAAATTTGCCTGAAAAATTTCTAAGATGGTTTTTTGTTCCTTGCTTTGCTACAAATTTGTTTTTAAACGTCAGGCTAAAATTTTTGCTGAGCACTAAGCTAAAATATTTGACAAAGTTTTTTCACAACTCGAAAACTTCCTTGTGACTGTCTCATAGTCTTAGTGATTTATTTTTAAAAAAAAAGCTAGAAATAACAACAAAAAAATTACAGACCAGTTTGGCTAACACCTTATTCATCTAAAACTATGGAAACTATAGTGTTTGATAAACTTTTTTGTGTTTCCAAAATTTTTAACTGTTTGTCTAATGATCCTTGTTTATTGGCATTAGTTTTTGTACTTAGTTAAGTTTTTTGTTTATTTTGTTTAACTCTCAACATAATTTTAGGGACAAAAATTCAACAATCACACAGCTATTGGAGTCCATGAACGATTGCACTAGAGCTTTAAAAAACAAAACAAATACATATGTAGATGTAGTTTATTTAAACTTTGCTAAACCATTAAACATAGTTTTTCATAAAAAAATGTTATAAAAATTTTCAAAAATATGGAGTTTTTGGTAAATTATTATACTGGATTAAGACATTTTTATTAAACAGATCTATTAAAAGTAGTTATTAAAAAAGCTGTTTCAAAACCTTACAAAGCAACCAGTTATGTTCCTCAAGGATCAGTACTCACTAATTCAATTAATAATCAAATTCTCAATAATGTATTAATAATAGGCGACTTGGGAGGGTAATTCTGTCTCAAAGTTTAAAGTTTTCCTGTCATTGTGAAAGAATTGCTAAAAAATTTTTTGCTATATTGAGCTTTAATTTTTAGAGTTTACAAACGTGTAAAGTTTGACAAACCTGTAAAAAAATATTGAAAGCAGATGAAGCCTATGTTAGGTGTATTGTTAAATATGATTTTGTAGTTTTGATTTAATTTTTAACCATGTGTATAGTTAACTAAAAAAGTGCAAAAGTTTTATTATACAATTTTTTAAGTGTTGTTTTAAGTGTTTAAATGAAAATAACATGTCATTTTTAAAACTTTACTTTTAAGACGTTTGACACGACTGTCAAAACGTTTAAAGTCAAAATATAGCTTTTTACTTACTTCTCATAGCTAATTTTAACAATGATAAGTCAATTAAATTAAATTATAAAA
>JASAMX010031911.1:0-40275 GCA_030248175.1 Microlaimidae sp. YZB2_3 | reverse complement strand
TTTTATTAAACTTCTACAAACAATGAATTATAATTAATTAATTATAAATAATTATAATAACAAAACAATGTAAATTTTTTAGCAATTATGGGAATCGTTTTAAAATTATTTTACGTTTACTATTTAAGGTTTTTTTGTGTAGTCAGCAGTTTTTAGTTTGTTTTTTTCAGTTTTTAAACCCCAGTCTACGTAAAAAAATTTTCTGGGCTAGTTGAAAAGTTAACATCACAAAAAATTTATTGTTTAAATTATCATATTAAACCATGACAGTTATAGACTAGTTCGGAATAAGCGTCTTTTACTGTACGAGAGAGGGTACAAAAAGAAAAAAAAATAAAATTTGAAAAAATCTTAGCTTTCTTAGTTTCTTAAGTTTAAACCTATACTTCATAAAAATTGCTACACGATGATATGTTTCACTACGTTGAAGTGCTGTAATATATCAGTTTGTGCTAAATAAATTTTTGTTTTTTAATTAAACGTCACAATAGTTTAAAATCACCACTAAAATAGTATTATCCTAAACAGTGATTTCGAATTAGTAAAAATAAAGATGAAATTTGTGCTTTTAAACTAATTTTAAACCTACATAGTTTTTTAATGTTTTGCTTATAAAACTATTCAAAACTTAAAAATTAATTTTAAAAAGTCCATTCCAAACTTTTAAATTAAGCATTTTGTGTAATTGAAATATTAAAAAACTGGGTAACAAGCGTGCCAGCAGCGCCGTACCGACGAAGCGGCAAAAAAACTAAAAATCCCCAAAAACTGCTTTTGCTTTTGCAATATTCAACAAGTATTTAAGAAATTTTGAAAAGAAGGGGTTGAGATTTTAAAAAAATAAATATTTGAAATATTTTAAACCGTAAAATGTACTATTCGCTCGCTGTTTCTCAATTTTTCCTCTAGATATGATTGGCGCTAGTAGTTATGTACCCTCTTCCTAACACTAAAAAACCCTTATTCCGAACTAGTCTATGTAAGTTGAATTTAAGTAATATTAAAAAAGAATTTAAAAATAAATAGTGATTTGTAGTATTGTCTTACCGCTGTAATTACTGATCATGAATATAAATGTCTTGTAAATTATCCTTTACATTCCCAATGCATACTTTTATTTTTTGTTTATTTTTGCAATTTTCTGACATTCAATAAACCATTTAATTAGATCTTTTATCAAGGCAAAATAATATAAAACCTCAGCATTACATCTATTTAGATAAATTCTTTAAAAAATTACTTCTATTCAAAACATTGCGCTACTGTAATCTATTTTCGTGATAAGATATTTCTGGCAATGAATAGTGTTATTAATACAACCCGCAATCGTAATTTTATTTTCATTATATTCATTAGAAAGCAGTGTAGGTTTTTTTTGAATATTTTAATAGTTTTTTTTTTTTTTGTTTATTTTTTCTATGATCGCAGGGGTAAAATGAGTCAAACTTAGTGATGTCTCTCTGAGTTCCGGATATTCACCTAATATTATACTAATTTTATAAATAATTAAAAAGCTATGTCATTTATTACTTTGTAAAATTCTGGTAAACTAATATTTTTTATTACCCATTGAAAACAAAAAAAAACCAAAACACATAAAAATAAAAATAGAGTACTGTAACATAAAACATTTTGATACTTAAATAAGTTTTAAACTACTGACAATTAATATATAATTCCCACGTTTTAGTACTTTGTGTACAATTTAAATTAAGATACCTTAATTTTTTAGTTTGAATACATACATATTTTTTGTACCTATTATACTGTTAAACAAATTATTATTATTATTTATTTTTTGAAACTTTATTAAGTACATTTTATGAAATAAAAGCCAATAAATATGTAAAAAAATCAATGAACAATACACACAAATTGTTAGGCAAAAATTTAGTTTGCTAAGTGGCCTTTTCCTAGAGTGGTTCTCAATAAAAAATAAAGTATGTAATAAAATAAAAGATAAAGATTAGCTTTTTGAAACATGCAATGTCCAAATAAAGGGAAAGAGCACATAGATCCCTAAGGCTTACTATATGTGTCTAACAAATTTTAAAAAATTATCGGAATTAATTTTTTTAACTTGCAATTTAAACGCATTTATATTACTAACTCTCACTGTCGATAACGGTATACAGTTCCAGTATCTTACTACTCTTAGTGAAAATAGATTAAAATATATATATATATTTTAGCCATGGGAATTTTGAGGAATGTTTATGGTAATTTTTATCCAAATAACTTGCATATGTAAAAAAATCATTAAAACATAAATCATTCATATTATTAACAACTGAAAAGCACGTATTTAAGTCGGAATGGATTCTACGTTTCTCCAAGCTTAAGAAAGTTTAAAGTTTAATCGTTGTACATAATCAAAATTTGTATTTAGTCTACATTTTGCAAAAACACGATTGTTAAACATTCTCTGAGCACTTTCTAAAGTATCTATGTCTTTTTAACGTTATGGTGACCATACTAGAGAACAATATTCAAGCAATGGCCTTACAAAACTCTTAAATGGTTGAATTAATATTTTTCGTTTGAAACATACGTAAAATCATATTCATAATTTTATACGCGTTTTTTGATATTTTAAATACGTTTTAGATTATATTAATACCATTAATAATTTTATACGCTTAAAAATATTTTAGAAAAATTTAGAAAATATTAGTATATGGCATTATTTCTTAATTATTTAGGAAAATCCAAAAAAGGCTAAACTCCGGAGCTCTGTGGCTACGGGAGGTGTTCCAAAGCTTTTCGGGACATTATTAAACGTGTGGCACCGAGTGAAACTTCTTGTTTTCGATTTTGACTATTTTTGTGAAATTCTTATCCCTGCCTCCAATAGCCCACAAAAATTTTTTCATTAAAATATCTCTAGTGGTTTAGGAGATATAATCTTCCAAAAATGTCGCTTTTCGACAATTTTGTACCTGAAAAATTTCTCAATGTGTATTAAAATGTAAATTACAAAATAATGCACTCAAAGAAAGCCGCTACTTTTTACTTTAGTTTGAAACCTTGATAGTTAAGATTGGTGAAGTATTTAAGATTTATTTGTCGAGATTCTGCATTTCCTGTACAAAAAACCAGTGATTTTTTTTCTAAAAAAACGAAGTGACGGCAAAAATTTTGGGCAAACACTGCAAACGTTAATCAAATCACTGTGGTCGTTTGTTTTTTTTAGCAAAAAAATCGCGGGTTTTTTGTACGCAATATTTCGATAAATACTGCACCAATCTTAAAGATCAAGGTATCAAAATAAATTAAAAAGTAGCCGCTTTATTTGAGTGCATATTTTGTCATAAAAATTTTAATACTTATCCTATATAGCAATTTTTTAAGTAGTGAATTGTCGAAAAACGCCATTTTTAGAGGGTAAAATATCCTGAACCACTGGAGATATTTTGATGAAAAAATTTTTGTAGGCTATTGAGGGCAGGGGTAAGGTTTTCACAAAAAATAATCATAATCAAAAACAAAAAGTTTGACTCGGTACCGCATCTTTAGGAGACACAGCAGTTTGGTATTTTTTTATTATGTCGATTGTGGCACTTTAACTGTAAATCTAATCTGAATATAAATATATGATTAATGTTTGAAACCTTAACAGCACCCCTTTTAAAATATTTTTTTCTTTTTACATTAAATATTAGCTTGACGCACAAAGAATAAATATTTGAAAAATTGACGAATTCATGTGCATCAATTCAGTTATTTTAACCAGTCACAGCTATTGCGAATTTGGTTGTTAATACAAACGTTTAAATCAGTTACACCGCAATTGGTGGAGCTTCAAAGGTTTCTCTGCTTTGTTTGGCTGGAGCTCTGAAGCTTAATTTTGGAAATTGGCAAAATCCCTCGTATATGCTGAATTGGAAACGGTTTAAAAAATGAATCCTTCGGAATATTTTAAAACATAACTGCCCTGATTACGACTTGAAAATTTATACACCTATGCCTTAGAAATAAGCGCAAAATTTTTAATGAAAATAACTGAAAATAAAACGTTAGGATAAGTCTGTAATGTAGGGTTTAATTAATTTCATGTGGTCATAAACGCCCGTCGGGAGCGTTTAATATTCGCGACGATTGTTTAACCGTAAAAAAAGTAAATGTTAGCTCAAGCTGCGAATCTCCTGTTTAATCACAGCTGTCGAGCGAAAAAAATCTCTTATAAAATCATATCCAATGCTTTACTTTTATTTTATACATTGAATGAATTTTTTGAACCATCAATGTAGCGGCTATTCCCAATGAAAACGTTCACATAATTTGAATAACAAAAATGAAATATGTTTTTTGCTAAATATTTATGGTATTTTTAAAAATATTTATATCTAGACATTGATTTTGAACTTGAAAAGCTCTAAGAATTTTTCACTACGTAATAATAAATATTTTATTTAAATTTATATATAAATAAAGTAAATTTAAAGAAATATATTATTTAAAACTCTCTCCATACTAAAGTTGGGTGTTTTTATTTGAAATTTATGCTCACGTTTTTTTCTTTTTTTGTAATAAATTTTTTTTTTATTTTCTCTTACTTTTTAACAGTTACATATGTTTGATTTTGAAAATAGCGAGTATTTTTTTTAAATAAGGTTTTCTATATAAATTAAATTTTTTTTGAACCATAAACCAATATATAAACAGGAGCAACAAGGAGTGGTGGATTATAAAAAAAATGCCAAACACCTTAGCCGATTTTTTTTTTGAAAAATAGTCTTATTCATTTATTCTTCGTCGCAGTAATAAAAATTTTAAAAAAATTAAAACTTTTGATTTCCTTATTCTTTTTCATTTAAAAAAGTCATATTCATATATAGTAAAAAAAATATGATACGAAAATAGAAAAATTTAAGATTAAGCTCTATCAGCAGAGACAAACTGAATAACAAAACCGAAATGTTTGAATATAAACTGCTATGAAAAATTCAAGATATAAGAAAATTTGTATTTTTTAGTACAGTCGGCTGTATGGAATCGCGATATTTTAGATGTTTCCAAAATACATTGTTTGTTATTCGACCTTACCAGATACTACTAATGTGCTTAAATATATAAAATTCCCAGATAAAATTCGATATTTTTGCTATACAGCCACTTCAGTATCAAATAACCAGAGAAACGTGCGTTATTTGACCAGATTTATTTAATTAAGCACCTCGAAATGGACACACTCGGCCAGATTTAATTGTCCTTATATTGACAAAATATTGGACGTAGCATATTAATCTTACTTATGTAGTTGTAGCTTATAACTCCCATTGTATAAACATAATTTTTGGTTATTATCATTTCAATTACTTTAACATTTTGGTGTTATAAAGTTTTGGACATTATGTATTTTTACATAAATTTTACTCGTAGCTGTTTTATCGTATATTAAACAAAAACTTATGCTCGATTATATAAGAAAGTTAAAATGACCCGAGACCCCAAGGCATGTGGGCTGTTTCAACGAAGTTTTTGCAGCGTTCACAACGGTCACCTCAACTTGCTATTGTTCACAATTCTCACAGGTTTTTACCTCCTGTTCGGTGCGGTCACATTTCACTTGATAGAAATAGACGCCGAACAACTTTACCGGTATAAATTGGAAGCGTATTTTAACGATTTTTTGGAGAGACATCGGAATTGCATATCGAGTACGTATATTTCTTTATTTTAAAGATTTGTGAAAACTAGGAGATAAACTTGGAGCCGAGAAACGAACGTTTCAAATCGCTTAAAAGCCATTCCTAAGCCTAAGCTTAAATCTAAACTGAAACAGTTATTTATTTTTGGCCTTTGGTTAAATAAATTTCAAATTATTACAACATTTCGACGGTTCCAAGATCTCTATTTAAAGGTACAGAAACCTCGTACCATTTTTAAATCATATTTCAAATTAACGCAGTGTTTAATGACTATCTTGGGTAAAACGGGTGGTACGGGTGTCTTCTGCATTGCGCTTACCGTGTATAAAAACGGTGAATTTGAAACTTAAATGTTTCTTGTTGCAACTGTTCCAGCGGCGGGACATACTCTTTCTGGAATACTGGTCTCACAAATTCAAACATGAAATTGTTGGAAAACCTAAAAAATGTTTAAATTTTATAGGAGCCATTTTTTACTTAAGTCTTTGTTTTTGAATTATCGCCACGTTTTCAAATTTACGGGTTTTGTTTGCAATGGAAAGACAACCTTCTAATTAAAAAATTGTAAATTTTTAATTGAAAATTGCTGTCAGCATGATTTTTTTGTGCCATTCCATCAAAGTATAAAAAACTAAAACCAGATGGTGTAATGGTTTCACTATATGAAAAAATAGCAGTTAGAGGTTCGTCGACCATACCGAAGTGTTTAAATAACTGCTATGTTAGCAATTTGCTTAAAACTTTTAATAATATTCAATTTTTTTCATTTTTTTAAATATCACGTTGTATTCCTTGATTAAATGGGATAAAATGGTTATTATAATAATTTTATGCATATTTCTGTTATAAAATATTAACGTTTATACCTTTAGTTACGAGATTTGTTAACGATTAAGTAGGGATTGAGGCGTTTTGAGCTTGTATTTAAAACAAGTATGAAAATATTTCTTGAAAAAAAAGATACAACAATCAAAAAATTATCAAAAATTTTCAACTTACTAAGTTATCAGGTACATTGTAGTTTACACGTGTTTAGTCGGCTTTCCCCTATGTAATTTACACAGTTAAAAGTTTGAAATTTTGCAATTGTTAAAAAAAATTTTGAGTAATATTTTCAATGTTCATTTATTCATTTATTTTACAAATTTTCTGTCTAAGTTATTGCCTGAGGTAAAGTCGTCCCCATTCCTGCTCTGTTTTTAAAGAGCATTTTTAAGTATAGTGTATAAATTTTGGTTACGAAGAACGAACAAAAGTTAAAGTCTTGCAGGCTGAAAATTTAGGGATGTAACCATTCTCCGTCAAAACCAGAAAAATAAAAAAGTGAATGGTTTTGTATTCAATTGTTAGTTATTTAGTGGTTACTTATAAGCACCCCGCTAATTTCTCCCGAATAATTAATCTTTATGTAGTTTGATAATATTATGTAGTACGTGTTTTAGCGATTTACTGGGCGGACATCAACATTAAAATTAAGTATGTTCGCTTTCCTTTTTATTTAGCGCTGTATTTTGCACGTAAATGTATAAAGTGCACTTAAAAAATTAGTTACGTATTTTTTTAAAGTATACGTTGTTGCGATGATGAAGAAAAAATTTTTCTTCTATTGCCATCGGTGGAAATGAAATTCGAATCGAATCCTGGTTATATTTTACGATCAAAAAATTGCTTTATTATTTAGCTGTGAGAAACAAACCACTTTTTACTTTAATTAACACATCTTGAGAAAATAACTTTTAAAACATTTAAAAAAACTACTACTACAGGCCTAAAAGGCGAAAAAAAGAGCGCGTATATGCTGTTATATACTAAACTATCAGCTTACGACTTCCGAGCTTTCGTACCTCGGCTTCACCGTTGTACACACTCCACGAGACGCGATACACACTCCGCGTCTGAACGCTATAATAATCGCAAAGGGTTAAAAACATATTGCTTTTAAAATTATTCTCCAGGAATCATAAAGCGTTTACAATTAAGTTTATTTTTTTAGAAATACAAAACCCCTTCCCTTGGGCTCAAACTGTCAAAAAACGAATTTAGAAATAAAACACATTTTTTTTAACTCGGGAATTTAGAAACGCTTTACATTTAACTTTTATAATTAGTCTTCAAAAATAAGTATCCTTTTTTTGCTATAATAATTTTTCATACTTGGGTTCTAAAAAACACACAATTTTGTGGATTCATATCTTAATCTGGGAGTCAGTTTTTAAAACAACCGCTTAAGATTTAAAGACGTTTTTTTACATTTTAGCTTTTTAAAAACTTCCTTATAAATAAAGCAGTGTTTACCCAGATGCTTTTTTATTTTAACCTCGGATTAGAATAAATAAAAGATGACTGAGAAGTTTCTTCCCCTTAGAAAAATGTTACCTTGCAGATTCCTTAGGGATTGCATGTGAAAAACACTCAACGTTCGAAAACGATACAACTGGGTTAAATAACAAAAAAAAACACATATTACCTTTATGTCTACTAGCCTTTAGAAATACGCACCTTTTACATTTATATTTACCCTTTATAAAAAGTTAATGTTTATCTTTATGTTTATCATCTAGAAAATAGTGATATTCCTACTCTCCAATATCATTCTCCGGAGCTTGGGTCATTTAAAGCATAAAGAGCTCCAGAGCTTTCGGAAACATCACTGCTAGAAAACCTCGTTTAAAAATGTAATACACAAAAAAAAAAAATAAAAAAAAAAAAAACCTTATAATTGCGCAATGCGTTTTTAAGTTGGGAGCCGTCCGTCCTGTTGTCCGTCCTTGGCATTTTTAATTTTTTTCTTTGAGAAGGATTTGAGAAGGATTTTTTATAACTTTTCGCTCATAATTCTTCTTCACGTTAAAACTTTTCGCACTCCTCCTATCCCTGCGGAAAATTTGAGCGAAATTTCCACCCTCCAAATTCATTATAAAAAATGGGTTATTTACGTTAAAAAAACGGGACGTCGCGGAGGGCGATTTCCGACCAGGGGCGATTGAATTAAAACTTCCTGTGTAAGCGGCCTCACTCCGCGTTTCCTTTATACCCCAATCGCGCACGCGGAAGCTTAATTAGCCAGGGAGATTGCGGAAACAAGCCAGTGAAAGTATGCGCGATGAGTGACCTTAGCCCACCGGGGTTTCTATAAAGCGGCCGAGAGTGCGCAAAGTAACAAACAGGTTCTTTATAGCAGCGCGGGTATATATTGCGAAACAAGCCAGCCAAGGAATGCGTGAGCCAGTTGGCTTATTTGAGGTTCTTTATAGCAGAGGTATTTTTCTCTTTATTTACCACAGCGCCGGTGGCGTCGCGTATTTTATTTTATCCTATTTTATTTAATAAAAAAAATTTAAAAATATGTTTTTATATTTTTAAAATTCCTTTAACATTTTGACAATATTTTTTTTAATATTTTTGTATTCCTATGTATCTTATTTTTAAAATTCTTTTCAAGATTTTTTTTCTTAAGATTCTTTTTAAGAATTCTTCTTTTTTTTCTTAAGATTCTTAATTCTTTTTAAGGTAGAACGATACAGTTGCAAAATTTTCAAAATTCCTTTAACATTTTGACAATATTTTTTTAATATTTTTGTATTCCTATGTATCTTATTTTTAAAATTCTTTTCAAGATTTTTTTTCTTAAGATTCTTTTTAAGAATTCTTCTTTTTTTTTCTTAAGATTCTTAATTCTTTTTAAGGTAGAACGATACAGTTGCAAAATTTTCGCCGATTTTCCCCAAAACACGTTTTCGGGGGGTCCTGATTACGATTCCGACCTTCGTTTTTCGATTCAACCACCCGGGGGGGGCGCTAGGGGGGTGAAACCTCCCCCTTGGGGGGCATTCTGACTATATACCAGTTTATCTCAAAACCACCTCAAAACACATACTCAGGGGTTTTCGTAGGTCCTGATTACGAATCCGACCTCCGTTTTTCGATTTGATTCCCGGGGGGCGCTAGGGGGTGCAACCCCCCCAATTGGGGGGCATTCTGATTATTTACCAGTTTTACCTCAAAACCAGTTCAAAACACATACTCGGGGGTTTTCGTAGGTCCTGATTACGAATCAAATCTCCGTTTTTCGATTTGACCCCCCGGGGGGGGGCGCTAGGGGGGTGCACCCACTCCTCTTGGGGGCATTCTGACTATATACCAGTTTTACCTCAAAACACGTACTCGGGGGTTTTCGTAGGTCCTGATTACGAATCCGGCCTCTTTTTTTTTATTTGACCCCCCGGGGGCGCTAGGGGGGTGCAACCCCCTCCTAGGGGGCATTCTGACTATATACCAGTTTTACCTCAAAACCACCTCAAAACACGTTTTTGGCGGTTTTTGTAGGTCCTGATTACAAATCCGACCTCCGTTTTTTAATTTGACCCCCCAGGGGGGCGCTAGGGGGTGCAACCCCCCAGGGCATTCTGTCTATATACCGTTTTTAAAAACTCAATAAATAATTTATTTTAAAATTTAAAAAAGCGTGTTTTAAGCATTAAATTTATGATCATATTTCAGACCTGTGCACGATCTGGAAATGGTAAATGCAGGGTCCGCTTTATTGGAGGATTTGCCCCCCATCCCCCCGTTTTATTGCCCGCCCCCTGCAAAAAAATTAATTTTATTTTACTAAAATCAATAACTAATTTATTTTAAAATTTAAAAAAGCATGTTTTAAGCATTAAATTTATGATCATATTTCAGACCTGTGCAGGTCTGGAAATGGTAAATGCAGGGTCCGCTTTACTGGAGAATTTGCGTCCCCCCATCCCCCCGTTTTATTGCCCGCCCCCTGCAAAAAAATTAAAAAGTACTCAAAAATTATGGCGCCATTTTTTACCTATTATAATGCCATCATCGCGAAATTTTTCCAGTTCTTAGCTTATTTCAATGCATCTTAAGCCATTTTAAACCTATTTTTACCTTATAACGCTTTTTTTGTCTCTTTTTTTATTCTCTCCTGCTTACCCCCCCCCCTCCGTTTTATTGCCCCTCATGCACGCTCCCCCATTTTGGAATTGCCCCCCCCCCAATAAAACCCCAGGGGGAGGGCAGTGCACAGGTCTCATTTTCTCTATATCATAAAATATTTAAAATTTTCTGATTTATTTAAAATTCGCGGAAATCATATTTGGAAATTAACAAACACAAAAAATCATAAATTTTGCTAAAATATTGGGAATATTTTTTAGATCACTTAAAAAACGACGGGGGGTCCTGATTACGAATCCGACCTTCGTTTTTCGATTCAACCACCCGGGGGGGCGCTAGGGGGGTGAAACCTCCCCCTTGGGGGCATTTTGACTATATACCAGTTTATCTACCCACTCCTCTTGGGGGCATTCTGACTATATACCAGTTTTACCTCAAAACACGTACTCGGGGGTTTTCGTAGGTCCTGATTACGAATCCGGCCTCTTTTTTTTGATTTGACCCCCCGGGGGCGCTAGGGGGGTGCAACCCCCTCCTAGGGGGCATTCTGACTATATACCAGTTTTACCTCAAAACCACCTCAGAACACGTTTTTGGCGGTTTTTGTAGGTCCTGATTACAAATCCGACCTCCGTTTTTTAATTTGACCCCCCAGGGGGGCGCTAGGGGGTGCAACCCCCCAGGGCATTCTGTCTATATACCGTTTTTAAAAACTCAATAAATAATTTATTTTAAAATTTAAAAAAGCGTGTTTTAAGCATTAAATTTATGATCATATTTCAGACCTGTGCACGGTCTGGAAATGGTAAATGCAGGGTCCGCTTTATTGGAGGATTTGCCCCCCATCCCCCCGTTTTATTGCCCGCCCCCTGCAAAAAAATTAATTTTATTTTACTAAACTCAATAACTAATTTATTTTAAAATTTAAAAAAGCATGTTTTAAGCATTAAATTTATGATCATATTTCAGACCTGTGCAGGTCTGGAAATGGTAAATGCAGGGTCCGCTTTACTGGAGAATTTGCGTCCCCCCATCCCCCCGTTTTATTGCCCGCCCCCTGCAAAAAAATTAAAAAGTACTCAAAAATTATGGCGCCATTTTTTACCTATTATAATGCCATCATCGCGAAATTTTTCCAGTTCTTAGCTTATTTGAATGCATCTTAAGCCATTTTACCTATTTTTACCTTATAAGTTTTTTTGTCTCTTTTTTCTTTTTTTTTCTTTTTTTTCTCTCCTGCTTACCCCCCCCCTTTTTTTCCCCTATGCACGTCATTTTGGAATTGCAATAAAACCCAGGGGGAGGGCAGTGCAAGGTCTCATTTTTTTATATCATAAAATATTTAAAATTTTCTGTTTATTTAAAATTCGCGGTAATCATATTTGGAAATTAACAAACACAAAAAATCATAAATTTTGCTAAAATATTGGGAATATTTTTTAGATCATTTAAAAAACGATTTAAAGGTGCAGTTCTTCAAATGATAATAGATTTGTGATTAGTCACCTTTCAATAGTAAAACCAATTTAAAAAACCCTAATCATGTTCTCAATTTTATTATGTTTTTATTGGTTTTCCAAAATAATTTAATCCTATATTTTGATGTGTTTAAAATTAGTTTTTTGAAAAGCTAAGAACACAAGGATTTTTTCGATCGATTGTGCACGCGCGTAAAAAATGAGTAAACAAAACGCGATACTTTTTTAGGCAAATTTTCTGTACATAACAAAATATAAATTTACAATATTTGACTGAAGTTAAAAAACCGATTTTAAAAAATCTAACCACGTTCTCATTTATGTTATTATTTTATTGGTTTTCCAAATTAATCTTAATTTTTTTTGATGTGTTTAAACCTAGATTTTTGAAAAGCTAAGAACACGAGGATTTTTTAATCGATTAGGTACATGTAAAAAATGAATAAACCAAACGCGATATTTTTTAGGCAAATTTCTGTGCCTAACAAAATAATTTACAATCTTTGACCAAAATTAAAAAACCGATGAAAAAAATAACCACGTTCTCACTTATATTATTATTTTATTGGTTTTCCAAAATAATCTTATTTTTTTGATGTGTTTAAAACTATATTTTTGGAAAGCTAAGAACACGAGGATGTTTTTAATCGATTGCGCGTAAAAAATGAATAAACAAAACGCGATACTTTTTTGTAGGCAAATTTTTTGTATGTAACAAAATAATTTACCATATTTTCTTTTTTTTCTCTTTTTTTATTCTCTCCTGCTTACCCCCCCCCCCTCCGTTTTATTGCCCCTCATGCACGCTCCCCCATTTTGGAATTGCCCCCCCCCCCAATAAAACCCCAGGGGGAGGGCAGTGCACAGGTCTCATTTTCTTTATATCATAAAATATTTAAAATTTTCTGATTTATTTAAAATTCGCGGAAATCATATTTGGAAATTAACAAACACAAAAAATCATAAATTTTGCTAAAATATTGGGAATATTTTTTAGATCATTTAAAAAACGATTTAAAGGTGCAGTTCTTCAAATGATAATAGATTTGTGATTAGTTTCAATAGTAAAACCAATTTAAAAAACCCTAATCATGTTCTCAATTTTATTATGTTTTTATTGGTTTTCCAAAATAATTTAATCCTATATTTTGATGTGTTTAAAATTAGTTTTTTGGAAAGCTAAGAACACAAGAATTTTTTTCCATCAATTGCGCACGCGCGTAAAAAATGAGTAAACAAAACGCGATACTTTTTTAGGCAAATTTTCTGTACATAACAAAATATAAATTTACAATATTTGACTGAAGTTAAAAAACCGATTTTAAAAAATCTAACCACGTTCTCATTTATGTTATTATTTTATTGGTTTTCCAAATTAATATTAATTTTTTTTGATGTGTTTAAACCTAGATTTTTGAAAAGCTAAGAACACGAGGATTTTTTAATCGATTAGGTACATGTAAAAAATGAATAAACCAAACGCGATATTTTTTTAGGCAAATTTCTGTGCCTAACAAAATAATTTACAATCTTTGACCAAAATTAAAAAAACCGATGAAAAAAATAACCACGTTCTCACTTATATTATTATTTTATTGGTTTTCCAAAATAATCTTAATTTTTTGATGTGTTTTTAAAACTATATTTTTGGAAAGCTAAGAACACGAGGATGTTTTTAATCGATTGCGCGTAAAAAATGAATAAACAAAACGCGATACTTTTTTGTAGGCAAATTTTTTGTATGTAACAAAATAATTAACCATATTTGACCGAAATTAAATACAAGTTTAAATAACTTTGAGCAAAAAAACTTTTTTAACAAAAAAAATATTTATAAAAATATGCAATAATAAAGTTTTTTTAAAGAAAAATCACATACATAGCAAATTAAACGCTGGTTTAGGCTTAAGCAATAATAAAAAAAATACACAAATTAATGTTTTATTTTAGTAAACTCAATAAATTATTTATTTTAAAATTAAAAAAAAACATGTTTTAAGCATAAAATTGTCATAATATTTTAAATTTTGTTTTCAAAATCTTATTTTTTTAATTTGATTGGATGCAGATTGAATAGTTTAAATTAAGAAATTGTCTTGATTTTTTTAATTTTTTTATTTGTGTAAAACTGGTAAAGATATTTGGAGAAAGCTAGGAACATGAGCATATCATAAAATATGTAAAATTTTCTGATAATTTTAAAATATTCGCTGAAATATTGGGAGTTTTTTTAGATCATTTGCTAAACGATTTAAAGGTGCAGTTCTTCAAATGATCATAGATTTGTGATTAGTCATCTTTCACCAGTAAAACCAATTTAAAAAAACCTAACCAGGTTCTCAATTTTATTATGTTTTTATTGGTTTTCCAAAATAATTTAGTCCTATATTTTGATGTGTTTAAAACTAAATTTTTGAAAGCTAAGAACACAAGGATTTTTTCGATCGATTGTGCACGCGCGTTAAAAATGAGTAAACAAAACGCGATAGGACAGTCCCGCGACACAACGGTTCTGTAAGATGACGGTCCTCAGAGGCAAAAGGTACAACACGATTGTCCCCGGAATGAGAGGGGGTAGGACACAATGGTCCTGAAAGAATGCGTTGGCAATGCTACTGTTGCAACATTGAAAAAAAAACAATATTTTTACAACATTAAAAAGCGTGCAAACCAACTAAGTCAAAAATATATAATATACCGAAAAATATGCAACTCCTATATAAAAAAGTATGGAAAAATAGGCCATTATAATAAGCTTCTCCATTTAAATGACACTCTCTACTATAATGGCATAGTAGCCATTTTAATTCGGCGAGTTAAAATCGAGAGGAAGCTATTAAAATAGCCATTTATTGATTTAATTTCATTTCATAAAATACTCACAAGTGTAATACTGTCCGGGCCACATGAGTTTCTGCGTGTCGGACAGTATTAAACCAACACGGGAAAACTCGTGCGGCCCCGACAGTATTACACTTGTGAGTATATATGAAGTGAAATTAAATCAATAACTGGCTATTATAATAGCTTCCTCTTCATTTTAACTCGCCAAATTAAAATGGCTACTATGCCATTATAGTAGAGAGTGTCATTTAAATGGAGAGGCTTATTATAATGGCCTACTTTTCCGTACTTTTTTATATAGGAGTTGCACATTTTTTGGTATATTATATATTTTTGATTAAATTAGGTAGAAGAAATAAAATAGACAAAAGATTTTTAAAATTTTACCATCTTAAGTTTAAGATAATTTGGAATACAGTTTTATGCATTCTTATGTACTTTTTAAAGTTGAATTTTTATTTTGATTTAAAATTTTGAAATTTGGTTTATCCTCTTTAAACAAGCTAAATCTTTTTTGCATTGATTTTTTTATTTGTGAAACTTGTAAAGAGCTTTTTAGAAAGCTAAGAATGGGGGGATTTTTTTTAGTGGATTGCACACGTGAATAATAAAAGACTAATCAAAAACGCGATGTTTTTTAAATTGTAAAAGCAAAGTTCTTATTCAATAAATCACCCTGAAAGATCAATTTATTTATTTTGCGTTAAGATACCGAACGATTTTGAAAAGTGCAGTTTTTAAAATGATAAGGAAGGTGTGTGATCACTCCTTTTTGCTGGTGAAACCGATTTTAAAAAAGCCCCCCTTGTTCTCAATTTTTAAAAAATAAATTAATTTATCTAATTCATTTTATAATGTTCTAAATTTTCTGATCATTTTTAAATTTGCGGAAATTAAGAACTCAAGTGGGTCAGCTTGCAAAACGATTGAAGAGCTGCAATTTAAACGATTTAATAAATAGTAAATTTGTTTGCTTTATGTTTCAAAACGTTTCTGGTACTATTATTAATGTGGATATTAATTTTAATTATATCCAACATCGATATACAAAACTAGAAAGGAGAGGGCCCGTAGGGCCCTCGCCTTTCTAGTTTCTTTGTTTTTTGTGTTTTTGGTTTTTTTTTTGGTTTTTCGGCGGTTGGGGCTGAAACAAATTTACTGTCTACCTGAGGCGCGTCCTAATTAAAGCACGACTTCAATGACCCTAATCAGGGGCCTCAAAAAAAGTCACTTCATAAACCACTTCACTTAAAATTACTTCATATAGTATCATTAGCTTTTATTAAATAATGAATAAGTAAACGCCTTTTATATTCAATATATTTACAAATTAACAATTTTTTTCTTATAAAATTTCGAATAGATACAATTTTTCCACGAAAAATATAAAGGAACTGTTGTTTTTGTTGGAAATTGGCTTTTAAGCCCTAACAATGACGCGCCCTAAATAAAACCATTGTGGGCCCTAATTAAGGCTCTTTCTAATTACTGCAATCTAGCCCTAATTAGGACTATTGAAGGCCCTAATTAGGGCGCGCCCTAATTACATCCATTTAGGGTACTAATTAGGGTGGGTTTTAATTAGGGAGCGCCTAATTAAAGTCGGTAAATGTATGAAGAAATATTTGAGAAATATATAAAGTCACATCTTTTTTCTTTTACTTTTACGTTATATATTCTTTATTTTCCGAATAAACAGTTATAATTGTATTTAAATAAAGCAAAATTTATAAATAAATATATCCACTGTTTTCAGCGAGATGTGCTCAAGTAAATTTTTTCTAATCTGCATCAGTTTTTTACAGACGAAAACATTGAGTTAAAAACTCAAAGACTCAGACCCAAATCAGCTGGGTCCTAAAGTCCTATAATTCCGTATCATTCGTTAACTATAGCTGCTCTTTTATATAGCTTTAAAGCCTAGACGACTACTAATTAAAAATTCTTAACTCAAAAGAAGCGCAAGCAAGAAACAGCAACTATGAGCGCAACAGCCAAGTTTAAATCGTAAAATTACAACTTAACAAGCAAAAAGGAGCACTCTCAATATTTTTATAAATTTATAGACTCAAATTCTTTATGATCTTAGTTCCTTTGTACTGTTTGTAAACCATTAGCAGTTTATTATAGCTTTAAACCTCATGCGGCAACTTATAAAAAAAACCTGAATTCTACAGCATGCGCAGGTCTAAACAGAAACTTAAAATTAATTTTAAAAACAAAAAAAAAACACATTAAACTTAGTATAAAAATGGATCGGACACAAATTTTTTGGCATCTTGTTTCCAATAGCCAATTTTATATAGATTTAAACCCGATGCGATTACTAATTTAAATATCTGAATTCATAAGCATGCGCAGGGCTAAACACAAACAGAAAATCTAAAATCAATTTTTAAAACAAAAAAAACACATTAAACTTAACATTCGAAAATGAATCAGGGCAAATTGCCTAAAATCTTAGTTCCCCGGTACCGTTAGTTTACTATTAGCCGATTTCAAATGAATCAAATCTCTGGGTAGCGCATAATAAATAAGTTTGCTTTTATTTATATTTGCGATTTTATTTCGTTATATGTAAACTTTTAATAAAACGTTTAATTTTTTTAATGAAACCTGAATTAAAAACGGCCAACACCAAAGAAAATTTAAAAATATACAGCATTTTAGACATCAAATTTCAAATGATCGCATCAGAGTATCGAACTGAACCTATTAAGCGATGTTCAGAATCGTGGTTTTTTCAATGAAGGTGTTTTTTTTCATTGTTACTTGGGTAGTCTTATGTAATTGTCTATAGGTGTCTAGGATAGTATAGTGTAATTTTATGAGGGTAAAATATTTTTAGGCTGGATGAACGAGCGTTTGGGACACATGTGGAAGCCGAATCAAATACAATTTTTTCACTTAGGTCCTAAGTTGCAAATGAACTGGGCCGGGCCGGACCGTACACACTACCCAGCCTAACCAGGCGAATTACCGGAATCCCTTAGGGCTGGTTCACACCGGAATGGCAAGTGCAAGTGACGCGTTCCGCGCGCGTTTACATCATTACACCGTCATTGTCGCTGTGGTCTAAACGGGAACGGCCCATTTCGCTCCCGCCACTTCGCTCCTGACCATTTCGCTCCCAAGAAATTTTTGCAAATTTATTATATTTTGCTGGGATCAACCACGCTCTTGGCTTATTTCGGTCAATTTTATAAATTTATCACAAAAAAGATTTGTTTGATTTTTAGGTTTCGCTTAGGCTTAAGAAAATGTAGAGTTTCCATCTTTAAGAGCGTCGCGAAAAATGCGTTCACAAAATTAGCCAGGAGCGAAGTGGCGGGAGCAAAATATCCCTAATTCGGTGTAAACGCGTCACTTGTCAGCTGGCACTCCGGTGTGAACCACCCTTACGTCTTTCAAATCGGTAGAAAAGGGGGTTAAGTTTATTTAAATATGTTCCTAAAAAGTTTAGACAAAGAAAGTCGTGCCGCAATGAACGTGGAAATAAAAAAACAAACTGCGCTTGGTAGCTGCAATTTTTCACCAGTTGATAAAAAGTTTGCGATTTATAACAATTCAAAAGAAAACTATTAGGTGTCAGTGGTTGTTTCATTTAATTCAGTAAAAAACTGCACCACAGCAAAGCGTTTTTCCCTATAATCTATTTATTGAAGGAGGTTTAATTTGGTAAAATTACTTTTTAGCACAATTACATAGTTCAAGAGACATAATTAGGGCATTCAAACGACTTTTTTTGATTTTTATGAAAAAAATTCTTCAAAAACTCAAATTGTTTTTTTTTGTCTTCTGGGCGCTGTTTCATAAAAGTTACGAACATTTCATTTCTTTGTAAAAACCCCATTTTTTTTGTAAATCTCAGTTTTTTCTTTGTAACTTTAAAGATCCTAATGTTAAACATACACTGGGCTGATTCAACAAAAATGACCGTACTTCTTATTTGATATAGTACAACTGAACATATTTTAGCCGCCATCTTTTAAAAAACGAGCGTTTTGGCCAATAAAACGTGAGTGCGGCAAAATTTCTATTGGCAAAGACCAGAATAATGTCGCTTACAAAGAAAAATGGACTTTTACAAAGAAACGGAATTTTCGTAACGTTTATGAAACATCGCCCAGAAGTATCTGTTGGTCGTTACATTTTAAAACCGACATAAATTAACATATTAACTCTTAGGAGGGTTGGGCATAAGTTCTCAGCAAATAAGGATTTTATATGCAGTATTAACTGGTAAAAATTAAACTGAATTTGCAAATTTTCATAATGAGTAATTTCATTTTACGTTTATGCATTGTAATATTTTTTAAAACAGTTTTCTACAATTGAAAAAAATTAGAGAGGGTGAAACTTTTAATTTCTTATTTTCAAGTGAAAAATATTGTCGTTACTATGACACAATGAGTCGTTATTGTTACAAGAATTGTTATAAAATATCTGTAATTGTGACTCTTTTTATCTTTTAACATACAAATACTATACACTTAATCAGTCGAAGCCACGTTGATTTATACTTATAGTGACTCTTTGTGTGATAGTAACGACGATATGCGTTTAGAATTAGGTAAATATAACAAATCAAATGGTACAGTGTTACTAAAATTCAAACTTTAAATCAATTCCAGTTTTGTTGCTGTTTTATTTGTTTTTCTTATGATATAGAACTGAATTGCCACAGGCGTCTCTGTGCGGACCAAACTCTGGGACCACAAAACTCTGGGTCTGTTTGCAACTCCGCTTGTAGGCGTTGTATTCTTATTTTTGCTTGTATTCCTGTTTCTTATTCCGAGCGCGGTATTTACGTCCATAGAACCGGGTTGGACCTACTTGGATTCCTTCTACTACTGTTTCATCTCTTTGACCACTATCGGTCTTGGGGATTATATACCGGGAGATGATCCGAAACAAAAAGCCCGCGAGGTCTACAAAATATTCACTACTGGTAAGTTGAATCGAAACATGGAGTCTTTTAAGTTGCTATCGTAGAGTTCTGGCTCCATAACTTAAAACTGTGAAAACTGAAAAATGTTTACCTCAAAGGATATTTGGACCTATAGTTGTTCTAGATGAATAGAACTATGATTCAGTAGCCGCTGACATTACAATTTACTTTAACGAATCAAAAATTTTAAATTGGTATCATAGAGCTCTGTATCATTAATTTAGAGCCGCTAGGTTGACAAAATATTCTTTACAGGTAAACTCAATCCAGATCTAAAATTTTAAATTGGAATTGTAGAGCTACGGCTAATAATAAACTGAACTGCCATCTAGAGCCATAAATTGGGAACATAGAGCTTTGGTTCGGTAACTTACAGCTGCGAGATTTAAAAAATAGTAGTGGTAAGCTCAACAAAAAAATAAAGTCCTAAATAAAATTAGTGTTTTAGCCTGTAAAATTAGAATCGGAAATAAATTTTTGACCATTTTGGGGTGAAAATTATAATTCCAACAAAGACCTAGAATAAAAAATGCCTGTGAGGTGTAATAATTATTCAGCTCCCTGCAGGAATTGTTTGCTTTCATACATACATGTCTGTGTGTAACTTAATATTTAGGCGTGTAAGTACGTGTGTGTTTAAGAGTAATGGTGCCTGTTTGCTGAGTGCGTGTTTGCGTTCATTTGTGCCTATGACATCTACGTATAGGCCGTTGTGTAGGTGCGTACCTGCTTGTGTGCGTGCTGATGCAATTGTTGTTTTTTTTATGTGTGCATGTCTTGTCTAGACGCTCTCATGTCTGTCTTTTGTCTATTTTTTTGTTTGTGTATTTGCCTTTGTGTGTATTTGTCTGTGTGAGAAATATTGCATTTATATTAAAATTTATATATTTTATTTCAGCCTATTTGCTCATTGGTCTATGTTGTATGATGCTCTTTTTGGCAACTATGTATGATGTTCCTCAGTTAAATTTTGCCCGTTTCTTCTTAGTGAAGGACGGACCGTCTGAAGAGGAAAAACAGAGGTTGGCTGGCCCGGTAATATTGTTTTATTGCGGTTATTTATTATTACATTTTTTTTTGATTTGTTATTTTTGGTTTTATTAAAAACCGTTGCGTCCGCGTTTGCGTTTAAAACGTCTGAAACCTTTTTATCAGCGTTACTAAAGTCGGCTCAAAAATAATTGAGACTGGCGACAACGGCCGATATGGTGAAAAAACCTAGGCCTCAAAAAAGCAAAACTTTTTTATTATAGCAAGAAAAGAAACACTGCTTATGTGTATGTTGTTAGAAAACTTTTTTTATTTTTTTTCTGTAAAATTTGAGCACAATTTAAAAGGTGAGTTTTTTATGACAGTTTGAATACAGCCGGTTTTTGCGTTTTTCACTCAAAAATTTGTTTATACGTCGACTTGATGTTTCGTACGGATGAGAATAAAGGGGTGTTGCTAGCACTAACGCAAGTGATACACCAAATGTTTCAAATATTTACGTTTTCTTGTGAACCAAAAAAATTGTTTTTTTGGAGGGTGGGGTGACCCTGCTCGCGGGGGGCTAGGGAGCCAAAAAAGTTTGCACCCCGACTTAACAAATTTTTGTCCCGAAACCACTAAAAATCAAAAATTGATTACAAAAGACATCTTTTGATATATTGTTTGTGTAAAAAAAACCTAATATAAAGCTGTCAAAATAGACACATTTAAGTTTTAAAAGCGTTCCTAGCCTTTATGGTGGGAGCAACAACTCTTTAAATTAGAACTTTTCGAAATAGTGAGCCTAAAAAATTTCTTTTAAATTTTCAGGTTATTTCGTTAGAAAAACGTATTTTCAAAGTTAAAATCTTACGATAAAAACGCCAATTATATCATTCATAAAATGATTTTTAAGTGTTTTTTTTTACTTGTAATCAGGTTTCTCTGGTTATTAACAAAAACATGTTTTTAAATATTATTTCTCTTAACTTTTGCTTGAAGAATAGTCTTGTATTTTTAGACTGGTTTTGGTCCTAAATATAATCAACAAGTGGATGAACCTGATTCACAAGTAACGCCCTCCAGCACGGGAAGTCAATTTCAGACGGATGATCATTATCAGTTAATCAGATAATCAATGTCTGATAAAAAAATAAGTGATCATTTTCAAATGGACAATCAATATCTGCTAATCAGATAGGAAACTGATCATTTCAAATGAATGATCATTATCATATTTTTAACAATTGAAAAAAATCATCAATTCAAAATAGACAATCGTTATGAATTAATTAGAAAATTTAATTCTTATAAGAAACTTATTAATATTAAACATATCAGATTATCAGATAATTCAATTTTTCTAAAAAAAAATATTCAGTTTAAAACGTCTGATCATTATCAACTAATTAAATAACCTAATTTTGCTAAAAACCTGGTCAGATTTCCGCAAGCGATTAAAAAGTTCAATAATTTAATTTGAAAACTGATCCTATGAGTTTAAATAAAAAAGATTGAAATATTTTACTTAACAATTCAAAACATATACCTTAGAAGAAGTGGTAAGATTGGTTTTTTTTGTTTATTGTGTAGTGCTCTTTTTCCTGTTGTTCTTGTTGATTGTTGATACAAAATTTGTTTTGTTGTTGTATTATGTAAAAAAATTATGTTATGCATTTTTCACCTGAGGAAAATGTTTTTGGAAAAATATTTTGGCGTCCTGCCCCCCATTCTAAGCTCTAAAATCCAGCCTCTTAAGAATTTTTAATCAGTCTTAAGTTCTGTTTTTTTATTATATTTTTGCTTATTGGTGTGCTTTTGCTTGTGATTCTGTTGATTAGTGATTTTGGTTTATTGTTGTTATTTGTGTTGTATTGCCTTTACCTGCAATTGATATTGCTATTTGTCTATGCCCATTCTAGCTCTAAATCAGCGTCTAAGAATTTTTTAATAGGTCTTAAGTTCTGTTTTTTTATTATATTTTTGTTTTATTTAACTATTTATTTTATGTAAACAATAAAAAAAAATCCACTCTCAGTTGGATTATTTGTTTGTTCCTAATAGAAACTTCATACTGAATTTTACAGTTCATGGTTGAAAAACGGAATATTATACTGCAGTATCAAAAAAAATAAAATAAAAATAAAAATCCGAAAATAAAAAAAGCTAAAAAAAGGTAATAAGAAAAAGCTAAATGAATATGTGGCGCAGTGGCAGATCTTACGTCTTGCATACTGAAGGTCTCTGGATCGAGTCCCCGCTGAGACACACTGCATTGTGATAATATTTTCTGTTAAGATTGTTATATGTAGTATTTGGTTGCGCAATTAGTGCTGGTGTAACATCGGCATTGCGTATCCTGCAATATGCGAAATAAATAAACTTTTTTAAACTGAAGATAAGTTATATAAAAAAGTGGAATGATTACATAAGAGGTAAAAAGCAATTAGAAATAGAAATAATTGACTAAATGACTAAAAGATATATTTACGATGACTAAATGACAGATTTATTGATGTCTAAATAGAAACTATTTATGAGGGAACCTCTAATCTGATTTTTTGTTCAATTCATATTGTAAACTATTGTGGTTGAATTATATTTGGTTGACCGCGAAAATTAGAATGCAGATATTAGCGAATCATTAAAAATTATGAGGTTATAACGTTTTTTTAAACAAATTTTTTTAATTCCACGTTTTCACAAAATTTACAAAGATTAACCAAAAATTGTTTTAAAAAATTTGCATTTGGGCTCCAAATTAAGTAATTTGATAACTAATTAATAAAATAAATATTTTGATCTTTATTATTAAATCGCTTGCGTGAAAAATTTTATATGGTTTTGTTGTTAAATAGTCGATTCAATACTGCAATTATCGAGGTCAGCTAGATTTTATTTGCCTATAATGTCAAAAATAATTTTTCAAATGATTTTTTTTAAACAGCCTTCAAAATGACGCTCACAAACGCACTGCTTTCGACATTAGCCAAATAAACTTTTTAAACTTGTCGAATGTAGCTAATGAAATTAAGACTAAGACAGTAATCCTGCAGTTTTTTTAATGGGTGGGATTGTTATATAAAACGTTATATACTTGTGTAGCTTCAACTAAAATATTGCTTTTAATCTTCCCGTGCTTTATTAGCTCAAAGTGAGATTTGTATAGATTTCTTTTTGAGATATTTGCATTTATATGGCATATGGAGTAATTTATTTTTGTTTAACCGTCGTTGTGATGATATCGACTTACACATATTTGTGACTACTTTTTATTGCAAAGTCAAAAATACAATACACAAGAGGCAATAGAGGCTGTATAATAGTACATTAAGTATACAACATGCAATTCGTGATCATAGGTTGGCGATTTCTTACAGGTTTTTTGAGGGGGAAGTATATCTCGTTAAAAACGGGGTTCCTGGATTGGGAAAAAAGGTTTTTACCTGCCTCCTACCTGCCTCCATCGGAAATTTTGTTCCCTCCTACCTGCCTCCAAAGCAGTTTTAGCTGCCTCCTACCTGCCTCCTTACCTGTATAATGTTTCATCATAAGAGGCAGGGTCACCTTCCTCCTACCTGCCTCCAAGGCACTTTTACTTGCCTCCACCCTGCCTCCTACCTGCCTCCACCCTGCCTCCATTCTGCCTCCGAGGCACTTTTACTTGCTCCACCCTGCCTCCTACCTGCCTCCACCCTGCCTCCATTCTGCCTCCGAGGCAGTTTTACCTGCCTTCTAATTGCCTCCACTTCCGGAGGCAGGTTCAAGAGCCGTCCTTCCCGGAATAATGAACTCCTAAGTTTGGGGGGGGGGGCGTCCCAAAAGTTTTCTTTGTATTAGGTGGAAGAATGTCCGGTGTATCCCCAAATTATAGGGGGGTCTAGGCAGGGTTCGAAACTTTTTTTGGACATATCATCTCCCCGACCTCCCTTCCCCTGTGCATCTATCTTCATGATGTAGTTTTGGTAGTTTTAGTTGCAGACGACCCAAAATAGAAGCGAAAATAACCAGGCGCTGAAAAATTTAGACAGCCAAATTTATTGAAAAATTTGGCGAATACAGGAATTGAACCCCTAACCGCCAAAGTCAACTCTGGCGTGTTATCCATTACACCATAGGCCGGACACCAAAAGGGGAAAGATAATCGCTTTTTATTAACGCTTCTACTTTGAGTGTTTACCGAAGGGACACACATGCGGCGTATGTGTCACATTACTTGATGCCTGCACACATGTTTAGTATGGAAAAAAAATTTCCTATATTTTTTACCAGGTGAGAACTTGAAGTTGGAAATTGGTACTAATATTTTTAAGTGATTGATACTGGTGAAAAAACACCCATACCTTTACCCAAAACTGAATTATTTTTCTGTGTTTCGTGACCCTAAGTCCTTTAATTTTTCGACAGCTTTAGCGGTTTTTTACTTACGGCTTTAAAACCCTCGTACTTTAAGGGTTTATTGAATTGATTAGTGTTTTTTATTGGTCTATTGAATAGTGTATTTTGTTCTATAAAAATTGTTTCTGTACAATGTGAGATAAATCAGAGTTTATGGTTATAACGCTTGTTTAACATTGTTTATTAAGTACGTTCCAGAAGACAACAATTTTAAACAAAAACATAAACAAACGTATATCAAGGTGTAAATTTATTTTTGTAATAGTTATACTTAATAAATATTTCTTAATTTCAAAATGTTTAAAACCAGAAAAAATAGTATGTTTTAAAAGTATTTATTATATTATACGAGTATGTATAAATTTATGTAAAATTTTTATATTATGTATAGTTATAAAATAAACTAGAAAATTTGTAAGCTGATCTGTACAATCTGTTTCGGACAATGACGCTAAAATTCATAAATTTTACGTAATTTGAATATGAAATTCTTTAATTATGTGGCAGAGAGCGTGTGGTAGCTTAGGTTCTCAAAATAAATATAAAATATATCTATTAAAAAGGCACCATTCCGCCGTTATTCAATCGCGTTTTAATTTTTATTCAAATTTTATTAATTCTGTAGTATGCAAATCTACTGTAGTTGCGCCGCTCGCCGCGCGTGCCAAATTTAATCATTTCAAGCAGTCAAATTGCTCCCCACGGCGTGTGGGCTCAGCGGGTTTCTTATCATTGTTTGCGCGCTTAACCTTGAAATATAGTTGTATCTACCGTTTGGGGATTGGGACCTTTTTTTCAGTCGACAGACCCAGCCTAGGTAGTTTTATTTTATTAATACCTTTTTTCGTTCGATACCCCACCTGAGACCCCGACAATCTGCAGTTGGTCACGGCCAACTTAGGTAGGAGCTGTAATTTTAGAAAAAATAACTCAGTGGCTGACTGAGTTGTTTTTTGTGAGATAGGGCAAAATATCTGGCGAGCCAGAATCTTTCAGCATCGGAATGGTGACAAGGTAACTTACCTGGAGCAGGTATTCTTTTAATTTAGAAAATTGCACATAACTTAACTTAAAACAAACACTGAGTTAGGAGGTATAGTAACCCTTTGGAAGAGGTCATCAACACCCTTCCTTGTCAAATTTAACCGTGTTAATTTCAAACCGTTTTTAAATAAATAGCACATATCTTTTAATAAATTCACCCTTTTTACAACCGCTAAACTAAGTCCTCTGCTACTAGTCACATTTTAAATTCAACCATTTATTTTTCATTTATCATTACCGTTTATTTTTGTGTTTTCTTTTGCTTGTGTTATGGGTAAAACTAACCCAAGTATAAAAACTTGTCTTCCAAAATTAAGCCTTAAAAGTTCTTTCAATATTTACTAGTGCTTAGTGTAAATTAACTAACATGTTTGCCGCAACGCGGTCGGTTATGGTAGCGTAACAATCTAAATAAATTCTCTTATGTAAACGGTTGTAAACAATTCATTCATCTCTGTGCAAATTGTTACACAAAGCTGTCCAAAATTTACATAAAAACACTTAATTTTAACGCGGTCACACTCACAATTATCGTAACCATAAAACATCCTATACGACACAAAAACTTACGGTGGACTCACCTATCCAATCCCTCTGTCTCACAAAAATAGTAAAAATTCACTTGAATTTTTGATGTTCCACTGAAGGAATAGTTCCGAGAGTGGGAAACATAAATTGTCTTTTAATTGCTTGGTTTTTGTTTCTTTTTTGGAGGTTGAGATCTTGGTTGTAACTTTTTGTGGGGCTTAACTGAGAAGTTAAGTTCACTAGTCGCCTTGAACTTCAAACCCATTACGCCACGGTTTCACCCCAGGGTTTTCTCCACTCGCAAAATTAAGCCTCCAGTTAGGATTCATAAAAATCCAGGTTTTTACTCATTTCTGCAGCATTTTTGGAGAAGACTGAAGCCTTCAGCCTTCGATTCAACCCTCAAATTTCACACCCATATTTTTAATGTTCCAAAATTAGCTTATAAGCTTTCCAGCTAACTATCGGTACCAGAAGCCTTCTTCAACGTAACTGCTTTTGATATCTGTAGTTAATTTTTGAGGAGGAATTCACTGGAGAATTCCTCCATAAATAACCAATTTCTTTTGTCGTGCTGGACGTGTTAATGTTTCATAGCGTTAGCTACCCCCCAATTGTTAACACCTCCATCAACAACAGAAAACCAAAAACAACTGTCCAATGTTCCTTTTTGTACCCATTTTTGTAAAGACTGAAAATCTTCAGTCTTAATTCTTTCTAAATCCCACCCGCCGTCCTTGTGTTTTAGAACACACTCTTAACTCTCCTCCAGTCAACGTCTCTCTGTTCTACCAGTGTCAAAATCGGTGTCAGTTCCCGAATCAAGCTATTTTGAAGAGGCTGGAACCTTTGGCCTTAGCTAACCTTCACACCCAACACGGTGATGTTTCAAACTGGCCTTAAAAGGACGTCAGAATCAACCTACACCGACCCTTCTTCTAGACAGACATTCCGGACGTGGAGAACTTTTACCACCTAACTTTTTGTTGGAGCTGACTGCCCTCAGCTCTAGCTATTTTAGCACCCGACACGGTAAGGTTTCACTTCAACCTTAAGTAGTTTTTAGGAAACCAACTTAACGTTTTCACTTTGTATCCCCAGAAATCAGCCAGAAGAGATTTCTGAGTATTTTTTTTTGAACGGGCTGGACAATTCAGGCCCTCTTCTTCTGCACCCCCAACACGGTCTCCTTTCGCGGTAGCGTTATCTAAACATCTCACCCCACTTTATTATTAGTCATCATTACGTAATCCCAGTGTAGCATTTTTGTACAAGCCATTGTCCTTATTGGCTTCTAAAAATTAATCTTACCTTTTTACACTCGTAAAATTAATGTTTCAAATTAATTCAATATCTACCTGAGTTAATTAATCCTTGCAGCAGCTCCACTTCTATCAGTTGTTTAGTTTGCGTTTTGGCATTTGATTCAGACTTTTTGAGTGCTGGAGAAGACTCTCCAGTAACCTTCCCTTGTTGTAACCCCACTCCACTGTAACCCGACTTGACCCCAAGGTCAAAAGGGTGTGTCCTATAATCCTCCGCACATATAGGTTAATTAATTACTGCATATTACGTGCTCTTTTCTTACCTCCATAACTGAGCTATTTTATATTGGGAAAACCCCCTGTTTTTTTGATTAGACAAGGAAAGTAAGTGCATCGTGTAGCGTACAAAGGGCCTACAATACCGGCTTGTCCCCTTTTGTCCGTTACAATTATAATCAAAATAATTTGTGCATAGCTTATTTATGAGCGGCTGGTTTTATGGTTCATTTTTAAATCCCAGCAAAACATTGATAATATGCGAGTTCAAAACGTTTGAGCTGGCAGTGATTTTAAAAGATGGTTTGGTGCGCAGTAAACGACTCAAACTAAAAATTGAAAACTTATAAAGCTATGGTATTAGACCTCATGGGATGCACCTTTAGACTTCTAAAGCCCCTGCTACCTGAAATGTATTTAACAACTCATATTAATTATCTTTCGCTGGGATATACCCTGATTTAAAATCAGTTTAAAAAAGCTTAAAGATTCGCCAGACACCAGCTTTTCTAATGGGAAGTAAAAAGCGTCAGTCAAAAACTCAATCTAACCTATATTCGATTTGATTTCATATCAGACTCGTACACAGCCTCTTACATATCTTCAACGCATTTAAAGTTTGTCTGTATGGCTCACCTTATCAAAAGAGTCCCGGCACAAAAGAGTCCTGAAAAAAAATTGCAGCTGGCACAAAAGAGTCCTGGCACAAAAGAGTCCCGGCACAAAAGAGTCCTGGAGAAAATGCGTTCATGCGCCCAAGCGCTGCTAGGGCTGAGGTCGGCACAAAAGAGTCCTGGCATAAAATAAATTTTTAACAGCTGAGATACAATGAAAAAGTGTACGGAGGTAAAGCAACGAAAATATTAAGCCCCAGGCGCCTGTTAAGACACAAAAAAGTGGAGTAGAATAAGAAGTGAAAAAAAAAATAATAAATCAATAAAAATTTGTTAATTTTTTTAAAGTGGCGCAGTAAAAACTTATACTGTAGCCATGTTTAACAACACTTAACTGGTATTTAACTATTAATGTTTTCCGGAGAAAACAAAATTTTTTAAACTAAATTTTTTTCAACGTGTATTTAAACGATAAAATAGCCTAAAATGCTTATAGAATAAATTAAAACATAATAAAACAAGTCTCTCCATCTGCTTGAAATGGCTGGTGCCCCAGAACTTGATATTGAATGGTAGAAAAATCACTTCTGTTAACTTTTCCTTTTTTTAAATCACCTATTTTTTCTGTTTTAAAAGTAAAGTATGCCACTTTAAAAGTAAAAAAATTGTTTAAAAAACTACACAAAAGATTTAAAAAACTATAAAGGTTACGATGGAAATTCAAATGTATCGAAGAGAATTTCACAATTATATTAGGAGGTTATGTTCGTTTAGTAATAGATTCATCAATTAATATTTATTTAACGGTATATTCAATTTTTTTTATTACAATTTACTTTTTTATTAAAATTTACTTTTTTATGTGTTTTTTATTTATTATATACCTACTTTTTAGGTATTTGTGGTATCCATTTTTATCTCACCTCCCATTATTAATATAATCATCATGCAAAATCTTTCTGTACATTCGGATTTTGATAAAAATTGTAATATTTTAACTATGAACGAAAAATTTATCCCAACTAAAATCCTTATTTAGACATGATTTTGTTACTCAATTATGACAAAAAACACTTATTCAATATTATATAATTTATACCCAAACACAAGACATGACATAACACAACACACACACAAACCCAAACACATGTTTTTCTTATTTTTTAAATACTTTACAGAACTTCGAGCGTATTATTAACTAAATAATAAAAATACTTAAAAACATAAATTTTTTACCGGCGTAATTTTTCACACAACCTCTTAAGAGGCTAATTAAAAAAACAAATAAAAAACTGACAGCTGAGGTCTGAACATTGTATCTGAGCTGTGAAAAATTGATTTTATGCCAGGACTCGTTTGTGCCGACTTCAGCGCTCGCAGCGCTTGGGCGCATGAATGCATTTTCTCCAGGACTCTTTTGTGCCGGGATTCTTTTGTGCCAGGACTCTTTTGTGCCAGCTGCGATTTTTTTCAGGACTCTTTTGTGCCGGGACTCTTTTGTGCCGGACCCTGTCTGTACATGTTTATTTTTCATTTGTTTCTGCATACCTTGCGTGGAATGGGCCCAATGCAGACATGAACACTAGGGTCCTGTAATCAGGGAACCGCCTTTCACTATTTATTTATTCTACACACATTCATATGTTCATACTTTACATTTAAATTTGTACAAAGTTTTCAAATTTCACATAACGTAGCGATTATGGTTGTAAGCTTTTGTCTTGTAAAGTTCCCACCAGACAGGATTCCAATTTCTGAGCGATAAAGTTTTTGGCGGAATGGTGAGATTGAATGGCGTCCATGGCCATAGTGGCATCCTTGCCTGCGCACCTTAGCATAGCGAATCCACCTGGGTGCTCCTTTAAATAGCCTGTCATGTCGTAAACCTAAAACAGAGTCATTCTGGTTGTTATACGAACTCTTGATAATAATATTCACTGTTATGTTCCATATCTGGAGGGGGAAGGCCACGGCATCTCAGTTGGATTAATTTTTACAATTTAAACAGTGCCATTTTTGTTTCAGTAATTATAACAAGTTGTGAATACATATTTTATTGTCTACCCCAGACTAAAGAATTGTATTAGTTAAAACTACAAGTCTATTTACAAATGTCTATAACTTGGATCCTTAAATCTCTCGTAAGTGAGATTGAGGTCCGGAAAGTGCGTTCGCAACTGAAACTCTCTTAGAACTTCAGTTAGATAACCGCGGTACGGGGTCTTTAGAGCCACAAGCAGGGAACTTGGAGCCATTGGAAAATTTAGGGAAACTAGAGCCACGAACAATGGGAACTTGGAGCCTTTAAGAAAAAAAATGGTTTGGGCTGAAATTTAGGTTTAGTTTAGGCTTGGGTAAACGTTTTAGCGATTTTTATTTAATTTATGAAAAAAATTGGTTTGGGCTGAAATTTAGGTTTCGCTTAGGCTTGGGTAAACGTTTTAGCGATTTTTATTTAATTTATTTAAGGTGGAACACTATAGTTAAAACCGCACAAACTTTGTACAGTCGCTGTTCATTACAACTGTAACCAATTTTTAAAAAATACATATTGTATTAATTCTCATGTCCTGAACATAACTTTTTATATTTTGATGAAACATGAAAATTAAAAAAAAGCTGTGGGAACGGTCCACAAAGGGGATTCCGACGAATCGCAGGTTTTTTTCACAAAATGACATATAAAATTTTTTTGTGCATGTCGATTTTAAAAATTTTTTGTACGTAATTAGAAGACGAGTAGATAAAACTTCCCTGTTGTTTTCAGCAAAATCGTATAGAAAAAACTCGAGAAAACCCGACATTTTGAAAAGTTTTTTGAGAAAATTTTATTAAATTTGGAGCCTAATTTCTCAATAGATCTCTATACGATTTTTAAATAAACAACGCCAACCTTTATAACTCGTTGAGTTCTCCATTTTGATATATATTTTGTTAAAATCGATTCGTAAACAAATTTTCATAATTTTGCAATGGATGAATTTGATTTGACGTCGGGAAACTACATTTTGAAACGTTCATTTAAAAGTGCTTTTTAACAAAGAACCCGAGACGGAGCTAGCCGAGTGGTTAGAGCGTAGGACTCAGCATACAGGAGGTCTAGGTTCGAATCCCCCTGGGAGTTATTTTTAACACCAAAAAAAAATTTTTTTTTAATTTTAACTTTTTAATTAAAAAAATGTTCATTATTCAATACTGTATTCAACCTCCGAGTACGTGCTTTGAGGTGGTTTTGAAGTAAAACCGGGGTAGAGTCGGAGTGCCCCCCTGGGGTGGGTCGCAACCCCCCTAGCGTCCCCCCGGGGGGTCAAATCAAAAAACGAAGTTCGGATTCGTAATCAGGACCCCCGAATACCCCTGAGTGGTTGTTTTTGGCTGGTTTTAAAGTAAAACCGGGGTAGAGTCGGAGTACCCCCCCAGGGGGGGTCGCAACCCCCCTCTAGCGCCCCCCGGGGGGTCAAATCAAAAAACGAAGTTCGGATTCGTAATCAAGACCCCCGAAAACCCCTGAGTGAGTGTTTTTGAAAAGAAAGAGTGTGTTCAAAGAAATTTTCGGAACTGTAGTGTTCTACCTTAAGTTCCCAACTTACGGCTCCAAGTTCCCTATTTTTGGCTACAAGTTCCCAAGGCTCCATCGACCCTAAAATATTGACTGTTCATATCATAACCGCACAAAAATATTGACTGTTCTATTGTTCATATTGAACGTCCAAATAGCTGTGCGCCACGCAAGCTCATAAAAATTAAATGACGAGACGGTATGCAAATTATTTATTATGTATGGGACATTCATAAAGTAGCCAGCAAAAATATTCAAGGGAAAATGCGACATTTTTAGCAGCATATAAAAAAGAAGCAACTGTTAGCAGTTAGAACTGAGGTAACTAAGAGTCAGTAAATATATATAACCTTAAAACCAAGTAGGGAACATGTATGTAGAAAACACCAGATTTGGTGACAGAAACGCTAAATAAAGTAACATAATCAAACAATAAACTAGTGAAATAAAACTATTACATAAACTATTATCATCAGGTAAGTAGCAACATACAATTGTACGTCAAATTTAGCATTTCCTGTGGGTTCAAAGCGCATCTCCAAATTGTAAGATTGCGTCTTTAAACAAAAAAATGACATTGGATAGATAGACTGTACTTAGGTTTTACGAGAATGTAATTTTGAAAAAAGCAGTTAAATCTTCGCTAAGAAATTTGTTTTCTAGGCCAAGATAATTATAATAAATAATAAATTACCTTTGTTATTTATTTATTAGTTAGTTAAAGTACGGTTATTTAAAACAAACATAAAACACAAATAAAATACATGACAAAAATTATCAAGATTAATGTACATAACTAATAAAACAGCTGCACAGGTAATATAAAATTACTACTAACATACAAATTTTTTTATCAAATGTTTGTAAAAAGTGTTTTTTTTTGTATTATTGAAAAAAAGATTTTTCAGTTGTCGAAATGCTACAAAAACAAAGGATGGTTTAATCTTAATGTTAGCAAGCGGTTTGTGATTGGATCTCGAAAATATCTAAATGTTTAACAATCATTAGTGGGAGACAAGTTTATTTGAGGAAAAAAAACTAGACTTTGGCCCGCTCCCATTGATAAAAAAGAAGGAATTTTATGTTTTGTCTTAAGCCTAATTTTTTTAATCTCAACTGCCGTCCACATGCAATTATGAGCTGTGTAAAGTAAATTAGGTGCAGAATTTAATGTTAATAAATTAGGAAGGACAATTGTGCACAAACCAACGTTGTCCTTTAGACAATACAAATGTGTCTTTTCTACAATCCTAAGCTATTCTTTGGACAATCCACAACTTCGGACATTCGAAATCTATCCTTCGGAAGCCAAAGGAAAGTTAAAATATTTCAGCTTGCGGTTTAGACGGTTTTGAACACTTTGGACTATCTTTTGACTGCATTTAAAAATGAGTTCATACTTCGTCCAAAAAACAGCCCTCCAAAATAGTTTAAAGGAACCTTTGGATTGTCCAAAGGAAAAATTTGGCCTGTATAAAAGTCCTTTTGACACTTTGGATTGGACAAGGTATAAGCCAGCCTTTACTTGATTTTTAATATTTAATACACAAACAATTGAAAACTAAATTTCCATTATTAAATTATTATTTTTTTAGTTTTATATTATTAAATTTCGCTTTTAGTTTTATATTAATAAATTTAAAATAAAAACAAACTACCTTTCCTTTATGTGAAATCCATAAGTCCTTTGAGTGACAATGTTTATTCAATTCAGTTTTCGTTATTATAGTCATTTCAGGTTTCTCCATTTCCACATGACAATTAGTTTTGACTCGCTAACTCTAAAATTGTCTGAAAATCACATATATATTTTTT
The DNA here is from genome assembly GCA_030248175.1 of Microlaimidae sp. YZB2_3. Lineage (NCBI taxonomy): Eukaryota > Metazoa > Nematoda > Chromadorea > Desmodorida > Microlaimidae > Microlaimidae sp. YZB2_3. The sequence goes on along the minus strand of JASAMX010031911.1, from coordinate 5,969 downwards.
CGGCACCCTCCATTATATTGAACTTTTTGATTATGAAAGATAACTCTAACAAAAAAGACACACAATAATCAACCCATACGACAGCTACCTAGTCTAGTCAGTAAATTGTGAATATTAAAACGCAATTTTAGAAAACGCAAATCCGTTTGTCTCACATGTGTAGCTTTAGTCTCACTTAGCTAAGCTGCACTTTAAAACTTGGTAAGAACGGGATCGCTTATTTTGGTAGGCAAGTTTTACCTGCCTTTTAAGTGTCTCCATCAAAAAAACAGGGGTTTTTCCCAATATTAAATAGCTCAGTTATAGAAGTAAGAAAAAAGCATGTAATATGCGGTAATTAATTAACTAACTACTTATTAATTAGTTAGTTAATTAATTAATTAACTACTAAATTAATTAACTTATGTGTGGGGGATTATACCACAACCCTCTTGACCTTGGGGTCAAGTCAGGTTACAGTGGAGTGGGGTTACAGCAAGGGAAGGTTACTGGAGAGTTTCCTCCAGCACTTAAAAAGTCTAAATCGAATGTCAAAACGCAAACTAAACAACTGACAGAAGTGGAACTGCGGCAAGGATTAATTAACTCAGGTAGATATTGAAATAATTTGAAAAATTAATTTTAGGAGTGTAAAAAGGTAAGATTAATTTTTAGAAGCCAATAAGGACAATGGCTTGTACAAAAATGCTGCGTTGGGATTACGTATTGATGACTAATAGTAAAGTTGGGTGAGATTTTTAGATAACGCTACCATGAAACGAGACCTTGTTGGGGGTGCAGAAGAAGATGGGCTGAATTGTCCAGCCCGTTCAAAAAGTTACTCAGAAATCTCTTCTGGCTGATTTCTGGGGATACAAAGTTTAAACAACAATCTGGTTTTCCTGAAAATTTCTTAAGGTCGAAGTAAAACCGTGTTGGGTGCAAAAAATAGCTAGAGCTGAGGGCAGTCAGCTCTGACAAAAAGTTAGGTAGTAAAAGTTCTCCACGTCTGGAACGTCTGTCTAGAAAAAGGGTCTGTGTAGGTTGATTCTTACATCCTTTTAAAGGCAGTTTGAAACCTCACCATGTTGGGTGTGAAGGTTAGCTAAGGCCAAAGGTTCCAGCCTCTTCAAAAATAGCTTGATTCCGAAACTGACACGGTTTTGACACTTGTTGAGTAGGGAGATGTTGACTGGAGGAGGGTTAAGGACAGTTGTTTTTGCTTTTCTGTTGTTGACGGAGGTGTTAACAATTGGGGGTTAGTTTACACTACAAAACATTAACACGTCCAGCGCAACAAAAGAAATTGGTTATTTATTGAGGAATTCTCCAGTGATTTCCTCTTCAAAAATTAACTACAGATTAGCAGTTACGTTGAAGAAGGCTTCTGGTACCAGTAGTTAGCTGGAAAGCTTATAAGCTAATTTTGGAACATTAAAAATACGGATGTGAAATTTGAGGGTTGAATCGAAGTCTGAAAGCTTCAGTCTTCTCCAAAAATGCTGCAGAAATGAGTAAAAACCTGGATTTTTATGAATCCTAACTGGAGGCTTAATTTTGTGAGTGGAGAAAACCCTGGGGTGAAATCGTGGCGTAACGGGTTTGAAGTTCAAAGCAACTAGTGAACTTAACTTCGCAATTAAGCTCCACAAAATATTACAACCAAGGTCTCAACCCCAAAAACGAAGCGATAACTGAGCAATTAAAAGACAATTTATGTTTTCCACTCCTGAAACTATTTCTTCAGGGAAACATCAAAACTCAAGTGAATTTTTACTCATGTTTGTAAATACAGAGGGATTGAATAGAAGAGACCACCGTAAGTTTTTGTGTTGTATAGGATGTTTTATGGTTACGATAATTGTGGGTGTGACCGCGTTAAAATCAAGTGTTTTTAAATAAATTTTGGACAGCTTCTATAATGATTTGCGCAACGACAAATGATTTGTTTACAACCGTTTACACAAAGAGAATTTATTAGATTTTTAGGCTACGTTAACTGACCGCGTTGCGGCGAACATGTTAGTTAAAATTTATACTAAGCACTAGTAAATATTGAAAGAACTTTTAAAGCTATATTTTGTAAAGACAAGTTTTTATACTTGGGTAAGTTAGTAAGTTAGGTAAGTAAGTACCCGTAACACTAGCAAAAGAAAACACAAAATAAACGATAATGATAAATGAAAAATAAACGATTGAATTTGAATGTGACTAGTAGCAGAGAACTAGTAGTTTAGCGGTTGCAAAAAGGAAAATTTATTAAAAAAAATTTGCCATTTATTTAAAACCGGTTTGAAATTAACATGGTTAAATTTGTCAAGGAGGGGTGTTGATGACCACTTCCGAAGGGTTACTATACCTCCTAACTCAGTCTTTGTTTTAAGTTAAGTTAGGTGCAATTTTCTAAAAATTAAAGAATACCTGCTCCAGGTAAGTTACCTTGTCACCATTCCAATGCTGAGAGATTCCGGCTCGCCAGATATTTTGCCCTAACTCATGAAAAACAACTCAGTCAGCCACTGAGCTATTTTTCCTAAATTACAATTCCTACCTAAGTTGGCCGTGACCAACTGCAGATTGTTGGCGTCTCAGGTGGGGTTTCAAACATTAAAAATAAGGTATTAAATAAATAAAACTACCTAGGCTGGGTCTGCCGACTGAAAAAGGGGTCCCAATCCCCAAACGGTAGATACGACTGTATTTCAAGGTTAAGCGCGCAAACTATGATAAGAAACCCGCTGAGCCCACACGCCGTGCGGAGCAATTTGACTGCTTGAAATTGTTAAATTTGGCACGCGCGGCGAGCGGTGCAACTACTGTAGATTTGCATACTACAGAATTAATAAAATTTGAATAAAAATTGAAACGCGATTGAATAACGGCGGAATGGTAACTTTTTAATAACTATATTTTATATTTATTTTGGATACCTAAGCTACCACACCCTCTCCGCCACAAAGGTATATTAAATACTTTTAAAACATACTATTTTTTCTGGTTTTAAACATTTTGAAATTAAGAAATATTTATTAAGTATAACTATTACAAAAATAAATTTACACCTTGATATACGTTTGTTTATGTTTTTGTTTAAAATTGTTGTCTTCTGGATAGTACTGAGTGGACAATATTGAGCATTATGGTTAAATTCATTAAGTCTAATTTGTCGTACATTGTACAGAAACAATTTTTATAGAACAAAATACACTATTCAATAGACCAATAAAAAACACTAATCAATTCAATAAACCCTTAAAGTAAGAGGGTTTAAAAGCCGTAAGTAAAAAACCGCTAAAGCTGTCGAAAAATTAAAGGAGCTCCGGTTCACGAAACACCAGAAAAATAATTCAGTTTTTGACGATAAAGGTATGGGTGTTTTTTCACCAGTATCAATCACTTAAAAATATTAGTACCAATTTCCAACTTCAAGTTCTCACCTGGTAAAAAATATATTCAAAGAATTTTTCTTCCATACTAAACATGTGTGCAGGCATCAAGTAATGTGACACATACGCCGCATGTGTGTCCCTTCCGGTAAACACTCAAAGTACAAGCGTTAATAAAAGGTGATTATCTTTCCCCTTTCTTTGTCCGGCCTATGGCGTAATGGATAGAACGCCAGAGTCGACTTTGGAGGTTACGAGTTCAATACCTGTATTGGCCAAATTTTTCAATAAATTTGGCTGTCTAAATTGTTCAGCGCCTGGTTATTTTCGCTTCTATTTCTGGGTCGTCTCAACTAAAACTACCGAAAATTACATCATGAAGATAGATGCACAGGGGAAGGGAGGTCGGGGGGATGATATGTCGGAAAAGAATTTGGAGTCCTGCCTAGATTCCCCTATCAAGTTGGGGATACACCGGACATTCTTCCACCTAATACAAAGAAACTTTTTGGGACGCCCCCCCCCGCAAACTTACGAGTTCATTATTCCGGGAAGGACGGCTCTTGAACCTGCCTCCGGAAGTGGAGGCAATTAGAAGGCAGGTAAAACTGCCTCGGAGGCAGAATCAAGTCAGGGTGGAGGGAGGGAGGAGGCAGGGTGGAGCAAGTAAAAGTGCCTCGGAGGCAGAATGGAGGCAGGGTGGAGGCAGGTAGGAGGCAGGGTGGAGGCAAGTAAAAGTGCCTTGGAGGCAGGTAGGAGGAAGGTGACCCTGCCTCTTATGATGAAACATTATACAAGTAAGGAGGCAGGTAGGAGGCAGCTAAAACTGCTTTGGAGGCAGGTAGGAGGGAACAAAATTTTCGATGGAGGCAGGTAGGAGGCAGGTAAAAACCTTTTTTCCCAATCCAGGAACCCCGGCCCGCCTACCGAGAAATATACTTCCCCCTCAAAAAACCTGTGAAGAAATCGCCGACCTATGATCACGAATTGCATGTTGTATACTTAATGTACTATTATATAGTCTACATTGGTTCTGTGTATACATAGTATATTGTATTTTTGACTTTGCAATAAGTAGTTACAAATATGTGTAAGTCGATATCACATCACAACTGACGGCTAAACAAAAATAAATTACTCCATATGCCATATAAAATGAAAATATCTTGAAAAAGAAATCTATACAAATCTCACTTTTAGCTAATAAAGCACGGGAAGATTAAAAGCAATATTTTCTTTAAATCTAAAATAAAAAAAAAAAAAAAAAAAAAATATCCTACCCATTAAAAAAACTGCAGGATTACTTTCTTAGTCTTAATTTCATTAGCTACATTCGACAAGTTTAAAAAGTTTATTTGGCTAATGTCGAAAACAGTGCGTTTGTGAGCGTCATTCTGAAGGCTGTTTAAAAAAATTCATTTGAAAAATTATTTTTGACATTATAGGCAAATAAAATCTAGCTGACCAATAATAATTGCACAATTCAACTCTACTATTTAACAACAAAACCATATAAAATTTTTCACGCAAGCGATTTAAATAAGAAAGATCAAAATATTTATTTTATTAATTAGTTATCAAATTACTTAATTTGGAGCCCAAAATGAAAATTTTTTAAAAACAATTTTTGGTTAATCTTTGTAAATTTTGTGAAAACGTGGAATTAAAAAATTTGTTTAAAATGTTATAACCTCATAATTTTTAAATGATAATTTGGCTAATATCTGCATTCTAATTTTCGCGGCTGACCAAATATAATTCAACCACAATAGTTTACAATATGAATTGTAGATAGATGATTAGAGGTTCCCTCATAAATAGTTTCTATTTAGACATCTATATAAATTTGTCATTTAGTCATCGTAAATATATCTATTAGTCATTTAGTCAATTATTCTCATTCTAATTGCTTTTTACCTCTTATGTAATCATTCCACTTTTTATATCACTTATCTTCAGTTTAAAAAAGTTTATTTATTTCGCATGACGCAGGATACGCAAGGCCCATGTTACTCAGCACTAATTACCAAACCAAACACTACATATAACAATATTAACAAGCAATATTATCACAATGCAGCGTGTTTCAGCCGGGACTTGATCCAAGGACCTTCAGTATGCAAAACATAAAATCTGCCACTGCGCCATATTCATTTAGCTTTTTCTTATTACCTTTTTTTAGCTTTTTTTATTTTGCGGATTTTTATTTTTATTTTCTTTTTTTTTGATACTGCAGTATAATATTCCGCTTTTTCAACCATGAACTGTACAATTCAATATGAAGTTTCTATTCGGAACAAACAAATAATCCAACTGAGAGTGGATTTTTTTTTATTGTTTACATAAAATAAATAGTTAAATAAAACAAAAATCAGTAAAAAAACAGAACTTAAGACCTATTAAAAAATTCTTAGACGCTTGATTTTAGAGCTTAGAATTGGGCATTAGACCGCAAAATATTTTTGCAAATACAATTTGCTTAGGTTAAATGTGCAATACAATACTTTTACAATATAACAACAATAAACCAATTTTGTAATCACTAATCAACAGAATCACAAGCAAAAGCACTGTACACTAATAAGCAAAACAAATCATATATAC
>JASAMX010031909.1:0-12501 GCA_030248175.1 Microlaimidae sp. YZB2_3 | reverse complement strand
AGGGGTCCTTACCCCGGTTTGCCCCGGCTAATTTGACAGCTGAATTGCCGGGGCCGGGGCCGGGATAGCGAGAATTGCGTTTGCCAGGGCCGGGGCCGGGGTGGAAAAAAAGTGCCGGGGCAAGCCGGGGCCGGGGCCGGGGCCCCGGTCGATCACTATTCACAATACAAATTTTAAAAATCTAAAAAAGCACAGGGTAAACTTTCTGTGTAAACCATAATTCAAAATAAAACTGATATTTGACTTAAGATAAAATCGGGTAGAATTTGAGCTCTCCCACTTTAAAGAGAGGGCTCCATGTATGTTATTTTAAAACATATATAATTTTTTCTCAGTATATTTAAATATTATTTTTACCAAATTAACACATCATGAGTTTTAAAAGCATCTTTTGGGAAAAAATGTAATTCGGAAAAGACCAAAACGAATAAATTAGTATTTATATAAAAACAAAGCATAAAAACACAGTTAGTGTTCCACAGTTATGTTTAAGACGTGTATCGTAATTATCTTATATTTGCATTTCACAAAAAAACGGTTTATTCAATAATTTGTAAAGCCGAGTAGCCAAAAGCTTATTTTAATTTAATTAATTTTTGACAAGTATTATCAAAAATATATAATAAAAGAAAAATGAAACACTTAGATGTTTAAACAAGTATATACGTGTTAAAACATCTTAAAACAAGTATATACAAATGATAACAAATATTATACCGTTTTTCTTTTAATAAATAAATATTATAAGCATTTTGAGTCAAAGTTAAAACGTAGATATTATAGTTATTGTGACTCCTTGTGTCATAGTGACACCAAGATATAGAAAGAACCCTTTCTTCTGATTAGGAAAACTCAGTTTCTTCAAATTTTATTTACCTAAGCCAACTTCTAATTTCGCTAAAAAAATTAAAAAAATCTAAAAAGCTTCATTTATAGTACTAAAAAATAAAACAATGGGTTTGTTTTAAAAGCCGCAAGTCAAATACCAAGTTTCAAAAATCCCAATTTTCAAAGCTACAGAGTTTTGTCATTTTTTTTTTTGATAATTAAAAAATGATTTAGGGACGATGGAGCCTAGGGAATTTGGAGCTGGAACTTGGAGCCAAAAATAGAAAAATTGGAGCCGTAAGTGGGGAACTTGGAGCCGTAAGTTGGGAACTTGTAGCCGTAAGTTTGGAACTTAGAGCTGTAAGTTGGGAACTTGAGCCAAAAGTAAAATTCGCTAAAACGTGTACCTAAGCCTAAGCGAAACCTAAATTTAGGCATAAAACCAATTTTTACTGAAAGACTCCAAGTTCCCATTGCTCATGGCTCCAAGTTTCCAAAAATTTTTGATGGCTCCAATTTCCCTCCTGCTTGTGGCTTTAAAGACCCCGTACCTTAAAAAATAGCGCCATAATATTATTTTTTTACATGTTTTAATTTGAAATTTTTAAAAAAATTATTAAAAATGCTATTTTTTTTAATCTAAAATTTTTATTTTTTGTGAGCATTTCCAACCGAAATTATAAAAAAACGACTTATTTATTTTGGTTGATTACATAAGTTGATTTAAAATAATACTGTAAGTCAAATAAAACTTTAACTTAAAAAAACTTTGAGTTATATTCATGAAACCGGCGTGGTTTATACCCAATTCCATTAAAGTGAAAAATCTAAACCCTCTCTTCCATGAGTTGTGGTTTTACACAAAACATTTTTGTTAAGCGTTTAAGAACTTTTTATTGTGTATTCATGAAAGGTCAATATAGAAAATGTGTTTTTATTTCATTAAATTAAATTGAAAGTTTTTTTTACAAAAAACATAATATAGAGCGAGGATGAACGCCAAATAAAGCAAAAAAAGAACAAACATTGATCAAAAATCATTTACAACGCATAAAATTTGATTAAAAATAAAACAAAAATAAGTAGGTTTCAGTTCATTCATTTAAATAGGATTTGTAAAAAATAAAAAAATCTTTTTTACTTACAAAACAAAAGTTAATTTACATTTATTTTATTTTTGTTTTCTTTAACCTTATATCTAAAAAAATATTATGCAAAAACACCTATTTTGGTATTTTGTAAACAGGCAATGCGTCATACATGGTTCACCTAAAGATTTTTTTAGTGTAAATGTACACCTATATTTTTTGTGAAACATTTTCGGTCTGGGTCTCACAATAAATTCAGCAGTTTTATATTCATAGCTACGCTGCTACAAAACAATATGCCCCCCGGCGCAATAAGTTATTGACGCTTCCTAGTTATACCGCCTATCATTTAAGTATATATGGCACCCAGCACAATATTTACTGTAATTAAACGGTGATGTGCGGTTTTACAGTAATTACCGGCTCACCTTCAAAAGAGTCCCGGCACAAAAGAGTCCTGAAAAAAATCGCAGCTGGCACAAAAGAGTCCTGGCACAAAAGAGTCCCGGCACAAAAGAGTCCTGGAGAAAATGCGTTCATGCGCCCAAGCGCTGCGAGCGCTGAGGTCGGCACAAAAGAGTCCTGGCATAAAATCAATTTTTCACAGCTCTCATACAATGTTCACAGCTGTCTTCCAGCTTATGACGTATTTCATTCAACACGTCGTTACTCTGACACAATGAGTCAAAAGCGTCGTAAAATACTTGTAACTGTGACTTTTTAAATCTTAACACATAAATAATCCAAACAAAATAAGTCAGAGTCACGTTGATTTTATACTGATTGTGTCTCTTTGTCAAAGTAACGACGAACAGTTAATGTTAAGATTTTTAGCTAAAAATTATTTTTTTAAAGTTGCTAGTTTTTTTTTTAGGAAAACGAATGTTCATTCCAATAATTACAGTTTTCAATCCTTCCATTAGCGGGATGGAGAAAAGTTACCCAGATTATTTAATGTGGTTTTTTTTAGCTAAAGATCGTTTCTATGTATTGTCTCGTATGTAATAACGTTTGCGTTAGACTTAAAAAGAATTTCAAAAGTTTCTGTAAATTTAAAAATTTTTATTTGAAAGACCGTTAATATTTTTACGACAACTTAAAACCTGGGCAAATTTTCATAAAATTATACGTTTAATTCATTATGTTCAACTAAATTGGAAAAATCAACCAAATTAAAAAAATACTAAATAGTTGGTAAAAAAGTACAGAACCTGTATTGATCGGTGGTATATATAACAATATTTGGTTGTTTTTTACTCGTTATTTGGTTAAAAATCACCAAATGGGCGAAGAGAGTGTCTTTTTCATACATGGGCACGGGCGGAGGGGTTGGGGGGGGTTAACCCCCCAAATTCTGAGAAGGGAGGTTTAACCCCCCCACTCAGAAGTGGGGGGGAGAAAAAGTTAACCCCCCCAATTTTGGAAAAATTAAGAAAAAAATGTGTTTAAAATGGCTTCTAACTGCCTCCAAACTTAAGTTTTGAGGTCAAAATGAATGTTTTAAGCAATAAAAAGCTCAAAAAATGCAAAAAAGGGCTTTTTGACCTAAAATTAGCGTTTTTTACTTATTTTTCCTTCAAAATCGAAAAACGATATGGGTAAAATGCACTCTAGAAAAAAAAACGATATAGGTATTTTGCGTTTCTCGGATTTTAACCCCCCCTAATTTGGGGTTTAACCCCCCACTCCGGACCAACTTGCCCATGTATGGTCTTTTTGTGTCTTTTTGTTTTTTTAAATGTGTACATAGTTGTGAGCAATGGCGTTATGCGCAAAAAGTCCCAGTGGTCTGGTCATCTTGTCGTCTTACATCTGTGGTCGTCCTTACAATTACAATTAAAACACTTGTTTGATAAAAATTGTAATATTTTAACAATGAACAAAAAATTTATTCCAATCAAAATCATTATTTAGACATGATTTTGTTTGACATACACTCAATTATGGCAAAAACAATAATTCGACATTACATGATTTATACCCAAATACAACAATGATTTTTTTCTTATTTTTCAAACGCTTTAAAAAGCTTTAAGCGTTTCATTAACTAAATAATAAAAATACTTTAAAACATTAATTTTTTACCCTCGAAATTCCTCACACATACTTTTAAAAAGTTAATTAAAAAAACAAATAAAAAACTGGAGGACAGAAACATTGTATGTTAGCTGTGAAAAATTAGTTTTATGCGAGGACTCTTTTGTGCCGACCTTAGCGCTCGCAGCGCTTGGGCAGATGAACGCATTTTTTCCAGGACTCTTTTGTGCCGGGACTCTTTTGTGCCAGGACTCTTTTGTGCCAGCTGCGATTTTTTTCAGGACTCTTTTGTGCCGGGACTTTTTTGTGCCGGACCCGTAATTACCGTGCTGAATGCCGGCTATACTGACATGTTAAATGAAAAGATGAGCGGTTACTACAATGTGTTTATTAAAAAGCGATTCAAATTTTGAACTCGGAGATGAGAAAATCAAAATCCCTCACCCTACTCAAAATCTTCTACTAGATTGTTGCAATTCCTATTATAGAAGTTCTAAACATCCTATATAAACTGTGCTTTGTCTATAATCTGACCATAATTACTTTTCAAAAAAGGAGATCTTCGTGAAAAAGAATAAATCGGTTTTGTTTTCAATTTTTTTGTGTAATAAAAAAAGATGAACAATTTTTATACTATGAAAATTATTTTAAGATGTAAATATGAGCATAATATTGTTGAATTACATATAATTGCGTTAACGCCTTAGTTCCTAAATGAACTTCAAATGAGAAGGAGGAAGGGGCTCCCTATCATAAGAGTACGGCACGAAACAGTACCACACAATAGTCCTGGGTTTCGCAAAAGAGTACGCACGAAACAGTACTGGAACAAAAGTGTACGGCACAAAAGAGTACGGACGCAAAAGAATACTGTGATATTGCGTGCAGAAACTAGCTGATTTTAGTGATTCAAATAGAAATTTGCATATTTAAGAAATTAATTTACACATTTACGGGTGTGCATTGCCGGGAAATTTCATTTTAGCCGCGCATTAGCTTTAGTACTAAAGGTTCAAATATTGTTTAGCCTTAGCTTTAGTACTAAGCCCAAAAAAGGCTTAGTACTAAAGCACTTTAGCCTTAGCTTTTGCCAAACTGACAAATATAGAACTGTTCCTAAATTTTAATTATATTAATTATCCATATTTTAAGGTAATTCTTAGTATTGCATTGTTAAGTTTACAGTTAAAACTCAACACTAAAGACGTTTATTGCATCAGGTTTTAGTTTTATATTTTAAATAATATTATTTTTAAGCTTAATTTTACAATTTTAAAGTTGCTCTTGTAACTGTATTCCAGTTTTAACTTTAAATGTTAATAGCTATATCAAAAATGGTTAATCAAGAATAGTTTTTCTGAAATGAATATCCAAAGCAACAAAACATTTAACAAACATTTTTATTAAAAAAAACACGCTTGCTGCATAATAAACTTTACAAAATGCCCATATGAAATATTAAAAATAAGATTATTTTAATATTAAGCACTTAGAAACTCGAAAAATACTTCAAAAAAGCAAAAAATCAGTATTTTTAAATTTCTTAAAAGTGCGGTGCGGAGTCAAACATTTTGTCTTCAATTTGGATAATATTTTTGTGAAAACCTTACCCCTGCCCCCCAATAGCCCACAAAAATTTTTTTCAACAAAATATCTGCAGTGGTTAAGGAGTTATTACCTCTCAAAAATGGCATTTTTTGACAATTATGTACGTGACAAATTGCTCAATGTATATTAATATTTACTTTACAAATTATGCACTCAACGGCTACTTTCTGCTCTAATTTGATACCTTGATTGTTAAGATTGGTTCAGTATTTGTCAAAATATTGCGTTTCACGTACAAAAAAACCCGCGATTTTTTCGTTAAAAACACCAAACGACGGCAGTGATTTTGTGAAGTTTGTCCAAACTTTCTTTCCTTCACTTCGTGTTTTTAGCGAAAAAATCGAGGGTTTGTTGTACGAGAAACGGAATATACAAATACTGCACCAATCTTAACGACCAAGATATCAAATTAAAGTAGAAAGTAGTCGCTTTCTTTGAGTGCATAATTTGTAACTTAAATCTTTACAGTCATTGAACAATCTTTCACGTACAGAATTGTGAAAAAACGCCATTTTTTGGGGTCATAACTCCTGAACCACTATAGATATTTTGTTGAAAAAATTTCTGTGGGCTTTTAGGGGCAGGGGAAAGGTACAAATTATGCTCTCAAAAAAGCGGCTACTTTCTACTTTAATTTGATACTTTGATCGTTAAGATTGGTGCAATCTTTGTAGAAATATTGCGTTGCCCGTACAAAAAACCCGAAACTTTTTCGTTAAAAACACCAAACGACGGTAGTGATTTTGTGAAGTTTGTCCAAACTTTCTTTCCTTCACTTCGTGTTTTTAGCGAAAAAAATTGAGTGTTTTTTTTACGAGAAACGCAATATCTCGACAAATACTGCACCAATCTAACGATAAAGGTATCAAACTAAAGTAGAAAGTAGCCCGCTTTCTTTTAATGAATAATTTGCAACAAAAATCGTTATACCCATTGAGCAATCTTTCACGTACAGAGTTGTCAAAAAACACCCTTTTTGGGGGGTCAGTACTCCTGAACCACTGAAGATATTTTGTTGAAAAAATTTTTGTGGGCTATTAGGGGCAGGGGTAAGGTTTTCAAAAAACTAGCAAAATCAAAGACAAAAAGTTTGACTCTGCACCGCATATTTAAACAAAAATGAGAAACACAAAATAAATAAAACCCCATATATAGCACCTTGAAACCAAAATTCATTTAATTGTTTTGATTAGCATTATTGTTCAAAATACTCATTTATGTTTCTTTTAAAGTAAAAATATATTATATTCAACTTCAGATAAGCATGGTTTTTTTGGCCGTTAAGAGTGGGGGAAGGGGTTTAGGTGGTGGTTACGCGGGGTGAATTGCATCTTAAATTCTGGGAAGGATGTATCGATGTATGGAAAATTTTAAAATCTAAAAGAGAGTCAGGGTGTGTCTTGTGGGTTTTCAAAACAAAATATTTTAGATGTGTCAGATTTAAAATTCTGAAGGAGAGTCAGGTTAAAAAAATTAAAATATTTTCTGAGGAGAACTTGATTTTTGTCTAGGAAGGAGGTCCAAAATTTTGTGGTTAAAGGACCCCACCATACCTTTCCATTTCATGGATATAAATCTCATTAAATAATCATGTTTTTGATTGGTGAACACTTTTTTTGGTTTTTATGGTCATTTTTTTGGTCAATCTTTTTTGAGTGATTTTCATTTTGCTGGCAAAAGCTAACGTTTTGCCGGGCCCATACCTTTTGCCGAGCTTTCGCCAGCTAATTTTAGTTTAGCCGCGCCTTAGCTTTAGTACTAAGCCCAAAAAACCCTTTAGTACTAAAGCACTTTAGCTTTAGCTTTAGTACTAATGACACCCGTATTCCGGGGGGAAGAAAAATAGGGGGGAAGATCTATTCTGCGACACCGGAATTCACAAAGAGGGATAATCCTCAGGCTGGCTCGGTGTTAGTTAATCCGGACGAATTACAGTAGGTAAATCTCTATTAAATAATAGCAAATTTGTGTAAAAAGTGGCAAAACAAAATATTGTAAATATATATTAAACAGTGAATTTTTCAAATAAAAAAAATAAAATTAGCTGGAAAACCTACTGTAATTTGTCCGGATTAACTAACACCAACTTAGCTCCTTAATTAACCGTAGTTAATCAGGGGGCTAGCACCGGATCAACTAACACCGAGCTACCCCGAGTATTATCCCTCTTTGTGAATTCTGGCCTAAGTGCCATTAAAAAGCGTGCAAATCAATTACATTATATTTAACAAAATAAATGTAGTTGAAAATTTTGGCATCTTAAGGTAAAAATGATTTACTTTTTTACTTTTTTGCGATTTTAAATTTCAGAATTCAATTTATCTCCTTCAAAAAAACAAGCTAAAACTTTAAATTTATTTAAACTAGAAATATATTCTATGTATTTCTTAATAAGTTTTAGTTTACAAAAAATTAACAAAATATTCCATTTTACTTTTAAATTTTTACGAAATTAGTACAGAAATAAGGTGCAGTTCCAGAACTTTGAAAACGGGGTTTCGATCGGCAAACAACAATACATTGTAAAAACGAAACATAGGTAGGTAGTTAACCAAAAATTTATGTTCTAAAATTTGCTTAAATAATATTTAGTCTAGTGGTGTTTCTACCCTTCGGTATCACACTCCGGAACTCCAGCCGTTTAAAGCGGTGAAAGCTTAAATTTGCTTTGTTTGCATTTTATTTAAACTACTTTTATAGTTTAAATAAGTTTTAAAAAATTAGTTTTCTAAAAAAAATAAACAAACTAATGTATAACGTCCCTCTTTTATTATTCACAGAATTAGTACGAAAATAGGTCGGAGCTCCGCTCTGCCGCTCGGAGCTCGGGGTAACACTACTAATTTAGTTTTTTGTATTTTGTATTAAATTTTGTTGTTTCAAATATAATTTGTGTAAATATGTTTTTAGACACTTTTAAACAAAATTTAGTTTGTTTTGTTTCTTATCTTGCTTTGTCTTGAAAAATAAAAGGCTGTAAAAAACATTGATTTCTAAGAAGTTAAGAAAGTTCGGCTAAGATTTATCTTAGCCGAATTTAAATGCTTCAAACTAGAAAACTCTCTAAATTTTAAATTAAAAATTGGTGGAAATCTAAAGAAGAAAAATGCGTATTTTTTTATTAAAAACGTAGCACTGTTTCTAGCTGTAGGAAAGGCATTACGTACTCAAGACCCTGTCGTAAAACCCTCATGTCCGACTTCAAACAGTCTTGTCGTAAACACCCGGCACCGTCGTGTCGCAGGACGTTTGTGTCGTAGATCCGATTCAAATCTAAACATATCTTTAAAAATATCGGCACGACCCATTTGATCAAACCAATATAGCGTTCTACATGTTATCATCACTTAAAAAAATATCCAAAAACAGCATCGCTGCTGATTGGTTAATTTAAATTACCAAGATTTGAGTGGTTTTTTAATTAGCGGTTGATAAATAACAAACCGCGCATTTTATTTGAGACTTTTAATAATTGCTAAAGATTACAGTGTGTTGACAGGTAAGCGGCTATTTTTAACTTGCGGCTATTTGCGGCTATTTTTAGCCCCTTTTTTGTCTAATAGTCCCTAAAATTTAAAAATAGAAATTAGTCCCTTTTTTTACCCCCTTTTTAGAAAAATAACCTCTTTTGAGGGGGGGGGCAGTCTGCCAATGTCTCGGCGGGATTTAGGGTGCGAAGCGCCGTAACGCGTCGGCCGGGGGGTCTGGGGCGTGTCCCCCCAGTCACTGGAGCGAAAATTTTAATATAAACAGCAACCATATTTAATATAATATATAATTTAGTTATTTCATTATCCGATATATTTAGTAAGCTGGTTATTGCTGTGTGATACAGTTATCGCTGTTTTAAAAAGATCCATTGCAAGAGTTACACCAGCCTAACATTTGCAATCATGTTTTTACTGGTATAATTTTTAGTTGAAATCTAATAATAAAAATCAACAAGAGTCGATAAATGTTTTTGACGAACTTGCGTTAACTCAACTTGTCAAGGGACCTACTAAGAACAATAACTTTTTAGATCTACTTTTGACCAACGATACTGAAGTTTTGCAAGACAGAAATTTTGCCAGGTTTCTCTTTTTCTGATCATAATTCTATTAAATTTTCAATCAATTATGACCTTTTTAAATCTCATTTAAAACCATCGGTTAAGTTTGTTCCAGATTTTTCCAATGCCTATTACGAAATGTTGTTTCTTTTTTGTCAGCAATTGACTGGGATCATCTTTTTTTCAAACTTGGTCAAGGAATGGAGAATTGTGGCAGTGATTTAAAAATATAATTGACGAGGCAATAAAAAATCATCTACCTCTCAGATAAGTAAAACTAACTTACAAATTTATAGAATATCCATCCAAATTTAAAAAACTACAAAACAAAAAAGTTTGGCGGGAATATAAAAGAGCGTAAACAGACTTATTTTTAATAGACTGTTTCGATAAGGCGTTTTCAAGTAAAATTCCAATCACATTAGGCGAAAGTTGAATTTAAATAATGTATAAATGAAAATTCTATTAATTTTTGCAGTGTAATAACTTGTAAACACTAAAGAAAAATAGAAATTTGATTGGATTTGTAATAATGTAGTTATTAATGTTTAATTTGTAAAAAGACATAAAAAATAATAGAAAGTAGGATTTTATCGATATAGGTGGGAGTAGATCAATGACTTTTTTTTTCATTTTTGTACCGGGAGTATAATTTATATTTAGTTTTTTTAGTGGTAGATAGATATATAGCTGCATAATACTTCTTGGTGTTTTTTTTTGGAAAAATTATTTTTGGAAGATTATTTACATATAAAATCCACAACAATAATGAAAAACAATATTTCGTGGAGGATTTTTAATTAAAAAATCAACCATACTATTATATTAAAAGAAATTAAATGATAGAATTCAAAAAGCTTTTTACATTACAGTACTTTGGTTTTAATTTTTGTGTCTTTAGAAATATCTACATCAAAAATTTAGTATTACATCTATATAGAGATTTATTTTCTTTCTTATTTTATTAATATTATCAATAATCAATTAATTGATTTTTTTAAATAATAAAAAGATCTGTTTTTTTATTAAATTAGTTTTAATAAGTTTAAATGAAATTTTGATAAGTTTAAATTCCGGTACAAAAAATGGAAAAGGAACTTCATTGGGGTTCGAAATCCCGACCTTGCAGTCTAAAGCCGACCGCCTCAAACCACTAGACCATCAGACCATCTGACGAAGCAGAGTAAAATCTTACTTATTATTCGTTGTCGGTATGATGTAATTTTATTTTTTTATGTTCGCATTTTTACTAAATTAAACATTAATAATACATTATAAATAATCAAATTCATATTTTGCCTTTAGTGTTTACACGTTATTTTACACTGAAAAAGTAATAGAATTTTTCATTTAAATATTATTTTAATTTCAAGTTTCGGCCTAATGTGTATCGGAATTTTACTGTGTAAAACGCCTTATGTCGAAATAGTCTATTGGTCAGCTCATGTCTCCAGCTACAATACAAACTTACGAGGTCAGCCTGATGTAATTCAACCATACTCACTAGTGAACTGTCAACTTCTATTTTTAAAAAAATACATTTTTGTTCCAAATTGAGCAATTTTATAAAATAATTGTTAAACTATGGGATTAATGTTTAATATTAAACTGTTTTTGCTAAAAACAATTGATTGGATTTTTTGTTAAATAGCCTATTCAATTAATGAAATCGTTCAGAAAAATAGATTGTATATATCATCAGGTTCTAGGTAAATATTTCCGCAATAACAATTTACGAGGAAAAAATTTCCACAGCAGTTTTCTTAGCATTATCTCCGCGGAAGAATTATTCTAGAGGGAAAAATTTCCGCGACGAAATTTTTCCCGCTTTTTTCGTTTTTCTCCTGCAAACGCTGGCAAAATAGTACACAAGCGCAAACATTCCTGGAAACAAAAATTCTGTTTTTTTTGGTTTTGTCTAAAATTGTTTGTAATAAGTAAATAATATTTTTTTATTATAAAGATTTGAACAAAACTTTTGATTTTCTTCGTAAATTAATTTTTTAAAATGCTTATTAGTGATATTCCTACCTTCCAATATAAAGCTCCGCAGCTCTGGCCATTTAAAGCGAAGGAAGCTCCGGAGCTCCAATGCTCCGCCCTTAAATAAGCAATTTGAGGCTTAAGCTTGAAATGCATTTTAAATTACTCTATTTTATTTGTAGGACTATTTTTATTGATTAAAATAAGTTTTGCAAAAAATTTAATTTGCAAAAAAATTTTGACAAAATAATATATGGCATTACTCTTTAATCATTCATGAAATTAGTACAAACATAGGGAGAAGCTCCTGAGCTCCACACTTCCGGACTAATTGCAATTTTTAACGTACAGACAGCCAACGTGTCATTTCGACTTATTCTGTCATATATTATTTTTAACAAAACGATCTGGTTGTGGTTCTTTCCCCGAGTGATGGAACCTGTTTTATTAAGTTTGTAAAAAAACAATATTTAATTAGAATTTTGTAAATATTTAGTATTCAAATACTCCAAAATATTTGATACTTTTTTAAAAAATTGAATGCAATACCAATAAAATACCGACCTTTTCAAAATAGTATCGATACTTTTAAATAAATACTTATTCCTAAAAAAGTAATATTTATTTAGTATTTAAATACTAATTAAATATATTTTTGAACCCCTACCCAATACATAAATTAAAGAAATGCCTTGTAGCTTTTTGTAACCTTTTAAATATCATTTTTTTTTATGAAATCAACTGAATTTTAAAGAAAAATTATTAAAATAGTTCAAAAAATATTTTACTTTAATCAATCGAAATTTAAAATTATTTAAAATCAATAAAAAGCAAAAAAAAACAAACAAAAGAAAAAAAAATCTTTAATTTGGCTTGCCAGCAGTACAGAAATGTTGCATGCAGCAA
>JASAMX010031908.1:0-20043 GCA_030248175.1 Microlaimidae sp. YZB2_3 | reverse complement strand
AATGGGTACCAGACTTCTTAAAAGGTGGCTATGAAATGTTATCACTTTACTTAAAAGCGGTTGATTGGGATCATTTATTCTCTGCTTGTACAACAATTGAAGAAATGTGGAGTTGCTTTAAGTCCGTACTAACTGAAGGCATAGTTAATCATATACCACTTAAAAAATTTCAGCTAAATCAAAAAAACACCCATACTCCGAACTTATTAAAAAACTAAAAAGGAAGAAAAAACGTTTATGGCGAAATTACAAAAATAACTGCAATAATTTAGAATATAAAAGAGTGTGCGCTGAGTATAAAAAATCTGTCAAAGACTATCATATCATTTGAGAAAAAAAAATTTTAGATTCAGGCAACATAAATAATTTTTACAAATTTGTAAATAGTAAAATTAAAGTAAAAGAAAATATTCCACCTTTAAAAAAAGAAAATAATACATTTGCGACTAGCAATAAAGAAAAAGCAGAACTTTTTACACAATACTTTAGCTCGGTTTTTACCACAGATGATGGGAAACTTTCAGAATTTAATCCTAACTTTAATCAAAACTTGGAACATATGCTTTTTACTGAAAAAAATGTTTTTAAGTCCATAAAAAAATTGCCTAACAAGCTGTCAAAATCTCCAGACTGCTTTCCAGCTTTATTTCTTAAACGCTTGGGAGTAGGACTTGTGGAACCATTAACTAAATTATTTCAAAAATCATTTGATACCGGATCATTACCTCGTGATTTGAAAACCGCATTGATAATTCCATTATTTAAAAAAGGTTATAAAAATGATAAAAAAAGTATCGACCAATTTCATTAACGTCTTTTGTTTGTAAAATGATGGAACGATTGGTTAGAGATGTGCTTTTGACCTTTTTTGCTAATATTTTGTCAAGGTGCCAACACAGCTTTAAGGCTAAAAGCTCAACTATAACACAGCTGCTAGAAACTTTAAACGAGTGGACAACAATTATTAAGAATAAAAAAGTAATTGACGCGGTTTATCTGGATTTCGCTAAGGCTTTTGATACAGTATCACATGAAAAACTTTTATACAAATTGGAAAAACTAGGCATCACAGGAAGATTTCTTTATTGGATAAGGGCGTTTTTAACTGGAAGAGACTTAAAAGTAATAATCAACAACACTGAATCTAAATCTTACCCTGTAAGTAGCTGAGTTCCTCAAGGCACGGTTTTAGGTCCGTTTTTGTCCATTGTTTATATTAATGATTTAACTGACTGTGTAAAATATTCAGAAATTAAGCTTTTTGCAGACGACGCTAAGGTTTTTTCCAGTTTTTCACCGATTGATAATGGAGATAAATCATTAGAGTTACAGGAAGATTTGGATAGGATTTCAGACTGGTCAAAGCAGTGAGAGTTGCAATTAGCTCATCACAAATGCGAAGTTCTTCATATTGTTTTAAAAAACAGAGACGTGAAATTTAATTACTCTATTGATAATAAAATTCTCTCAAAAACAAATTTAATAAAGGATCTTGGATTGAATATTTCAGATAACTTAAAATTTTCAGAACATTGCCAAATCATTACCAAGAAAGCTCAATGAACACTTGCTTTAATTTTCTGAACCTTTCATTCTAATTCATTGTCCAATTTTTTGCGCGTTTACACTACATATGTTAGGCCCCAGCTTGAGTACGCAAGTGTAGTATGGAACCCATATCTCCAAAAAGATATTGATATACAAGAACGCGTTCAAAGAAATTTTACAAGAAGATTGTTTAAACGATGTCACATGCCAGATACAAATTACGACAATAGACTAAAAATTTTGAATTTGTCTAAACTTAAAGAACGAAGAGACAAGTTTGATCTTTGTGAATGCTACAAAATTATTCATGGAAAAACAAACGTAAATGCTACAAACTTTTTTACTATAAATTATTTTCCAACAAGAGGTCACTCTTACAAAGTCAAAATTCAAAAAAGTAGAGTTAATGCAAGAAAATCTTTCTTTTGTAATAGGGTTGCATCTAAATAGAATAACTTATCGGAAAAACAAGTTTCAGCTGCTTCATTATTTGCCTTCAAAAAAAGTTTGATTGATGGCTCAAATTAGTGCTTAGCAAACTAAGCCTTTGAGTCATTTTTCTGGTAAACCACATTTTTGTCGTCCATATTTGCGGCCGCAATCGGCTCGCATAGTAACTTGATTATATTATGCTAAATGATTATTTTATTTTAAGTGATACTATTGATGTTGTATGTTGTGTTTACTAGAATAAACAATTTGATTTGATTTGATTTGATTTAATCGTTTTCTTTTGAACTGGGTAACTAAACGATATATGCTTTTTGTTAATATTAAATACAGTTAGTCCGTAGTTGCCTCACGCCAAAATGTTTCACACATTTTTAGCTAAACTTTATGTGAAAATCTTAAAAGTGTTTGTGAAAGTTAAAAAATATATAAAATAAATTTTACGAGTGTCTTTAAAAGCAGCGTTGTATTGATTAATATTTTAATTTTTATTATTGTAATAATTAATCTTTTTTTTAATCAAATTTTTAAGGTTTTAATTCTTCAGTGTGGAAATAATAGTAATAATTATGATTAATAAACATACTATTTGTGTTTTGTAATTTTCCACCGGGTTGTGTGTAGTGTTGTAAAAAGTTACTTCTATTTTTTACTTAAACTAATAAAAGTAATGGATTTTGGATTACTTTTACTTTTACTCGACTTTTGAAATTTCAATTACTTTTATTTTTATTCTTACTCGACTTTTGAAGTTTCAATTGCTTTTACTTTTACTCTTACTCTGATTTTTCCTTGCTAATACATAAATTAATATGAGTAAAATTTAAGTATTTCAATGAGTAGATTCCCTATGGGCTTGTTGTCAAAGAAATGACAGAAGAAATTTTTTAAGCCGCTAACACGCTAAAACCATTTTCTGACCCAAAAACTTCTTAAAATTAAAATTTATATTTAAAATTAGCAAAACACCCTGGAACGACTCTCTGAAGCTCCAAAAACCGGTGTTTTGCTCCGTTTCAAAATTCCTTTTATTATACTTTTATTCTTACTTTTACTTAAAAAATAGGTAGTACTTTTACTTTATATTGAACTTAAATAAAATTTTGATCATTACTCTAACTTTTACTTTATTGAAATTAAAAAAAAATCACAAATTACTTTAACTCTTACTTTACTTAAATTAAAATTTTTTAAATTACTTTTACTTTTACTTAATATAATTGAAAATCATTATTTTTCACAACACTAGTTGTGTGCATGCATCAATGCGCCACTGAGTTCATTCTTTGACTCGGCAGCGCTCAGTTTTTTTAAAATAAACTTTTGATTTAGAGATGTTGTTACCTTTAGTATTATTTAAATTTATTTAAACTTAAAACATGCTTTGAATTATTTTATTTGGATTTTTAGGACTATTTTTTATTGCTTTTTAAAAGTTTAAAAAACGTTCCAAAAAAATTTGACAAAAAATCAAATGGCACTGCTCTTTAATTATTTATGAAGTCAAAACAAAAATAAGGTGAAACTCCGAGGGTTAGTATGGAGTTCCGAAAAGCAAAAAAGATTTGGAGCAAGAAGCTTAGAGGAACATGATTATTTTGTATAATAATAGAATAGAAAGAAAACAAAAAAAAAGAATTCAAATCCTGAAACTTTGATGTTGAAAAAAATTACGCCTTTTTGGAACCTGAAGTTTATTTTTTTAAAGTTTATTTATATCTGTTCATAAGAAATTCGTCATTTTGGAAAAGGTTTCATAAAAAACGAAACTGCGTTTGCACACTATTAAAAACTGTTAATGCCAAGTTTTTTTATAAATCCTTGCTTATTGCGAGAATTCGTTTACATTTTAATAAAACTTATTTTTATCAGCGTGGAAAAATTTTTTGAAATATAATTTGTATTTTTAGTGCAATTATTTCCAGTCAATAAAATAATCTTCAATGTTCAAAAATGAAAATCAAACTAAAAAAATATATGGGTCTATTAAACTTGCAAATCAACATTTATTATTTAAACATTAATTTAGCTAGTTATTAAAAAAAATTGAAAGAAAACTGTTGTTTTATTTAAATGCATTCACATGATCTCATTGTTAATTTTAATGGTTTTTTCATATTTTTAACGTTGCTTATATGCCTTTTAAAGAAGTTGTTTTAAATAGTTATCGATTATAAAAATTGTTAAATGAAAATAATAAACATTGTTTTTATAAATACAATATAATATACAAAAACTAAAAAGTCTGTTATGCTCACTTATTTTTAAGTGAGCCTAACAATATAGGTAGTTAATACGACAATTAAATCATTGTATAAATTACACACAATTTTTAGTTAATTTATTGGCGAAATATCGTTTAGTGGCGAATCAAATCTATTTGTATTTTTTAATCCATGCAATCGTTTATTGTTTACTATAATCAGAAAACCAATAAAACAAAGAATAAACAAAAATAGTGGAAATGAGTTATTGATTAAAGATATATCCTGATATGCTGTAGAAGTGGAAAGAAAGCTCTGGCAGCCATCTTATTTTTTGAAAAAAAAAACACTCTGTAAATGAACATAAATAAATATAAAAAAGAATTAAATATATATACAGTAGAATATATACAAAAAAAAAACAAAAGTTTTGGAAGCAAGTAGTCCCAAACAAAATAAGCTTTATAAAAAAAATATGTTTATTAGAGGTATTAACTGCGAAATACTTCCTTACAATTTTACTAAAAATTGTTTTTCCAGAAAGAGCAAGCGAATTGTACAGTAAACAAATTGTACAAGGACCCAATTGCCCCATATAAAGTAATTTTTATAACAATCAAGTTTATTAAAAATCCCGAGAGCGAATTGGAGAGGGAGAAAATTGTCCCTAATCAAGTAGGTTTAATAAGATTTGTGTTTATAAAAATTTCCAGGCGTGAATTGTGAAGGGAGCGAATTCGTCCTCCTACAATTTTACAAGAATTGATTTTCCCAGGGAGCGAATTGTCCCGGGAGCGAATTGTCCCGGGAGCGAATTGTCCAGGAAGCGAATTGTCCAGGAAACATTTTGTGCAGGAGCGAATTGTCCTAGGAGCGAATTGTCCGGGAGCGAATTGTCCAGGGAGCAAATTTTTCGGGAGCGAATTGGCAGGAGCAAATTGTACCGGACCCGTTTCGACCACCAAGCTTATGCAAATTATTTTTCACGCAGAATTCATTCACTACAATTTTTTAATGGAAGTGTTAGAAAACTTGAGACACGATATTTATACATTTCAAGGCTAAATTTGAAAATACAATGGTTTTAAAATAAAAAAGTAAGTTCAATTGGTTTTTTTATTTAATTTTTCATTTAAAAAATGTAAAAAACAACAACGCTAAGGGCTGGTTCGCTGGCTGCTAAGTGGCAAGTGACAAGTAACGTGTTGCGCTCCCATTTACATCATAATAATTTGATATTATGAATCCAAGTACAACGAAAAAAAATTTAAGTCCCACAAGAATAACTATCTGCAATGCATAGAAAAAACCACATTCTTCGCGTGCGTAAAGAATTATTCTACGTATTTTAGTTCTTGAGTCTTATAAGAAATTCCAAAAAAAAATTTGGCTTATTTTTCCCAAAAGGCAGCAAGATGTGAACTTGAAATGAATTGCACAAAATTTAAGGCTTTAAATAGTTTTATATATGGAAATTTGGATTTTTAGAAGGTCATAATATCGTTCGTGTTTTGAAATACATAATACTCTGTTGTGCGCATTTTTGTTTGCAAAATAGGCTTTTTATTTATATATTTTAAACTAAACATTACGAAACAACCATGAATAAGACCAAAACCACAATGTGTGTAAAGAAATTGATGCTAGAAAATATAAAAGATATTAATCAAATATTTTACTAACAAAGGTTCAGGTTGTTTCAGTGCATTTTTAATGCTTTAGCTGTGTCCTGCATTATTATAAATAAATAAATCTGCTTTGCGTTGTTAAAAAATTTTAAACTTTAAAATGATTTTTTATTACGGCTGAATGAAAAAAAACCAGCTTTTTAACAAAAATCACATATTTAAAAACTAACAATTTTTACCAAACAAAAACTATTGTTGGCAGCAAAAATTTGACAACAAATAGTACCTGTAATCTTTAAGTTCTTTTCATTTTATCTAAAAATTAAAAAAATTAAACGCTTTAAATAGATTAAAAAACAGAGATTTTGCAGAAAACAATAAAAATTTTTCAATATATATATATATATATATATATATATATATATATATATATATATATATATATATATATATATATATATATCTATATATATATATATATATATATCCTTAGGTATCGTTCTTGGTACATATAACTTAATTTTTAAAGTTTGCAAGCTTTTATAGCTATTAGCAACATTTAAATAATTGAGTTTTTTGGGGTTTTTTTTGGTGTTTTTTGTTTTTTTGTTGTTTTTTTTTTTTTTTTGTTTCTTGTGGCTAGTTATTTTAGTCTATTCTTTTGGTCCTATAAAAACCTTAAACAACACAGGTGTTTTTTGTTGCATTTTTTTGGTGTATGGCTTTTGTTACAGCTAGCCAACTCTAAAGAAAGTCTGGTAAAAATTTTATTTTAGTCTATTGAATTTTTTTTAATATTTTTAACCAGAAAAAACAAAACCGAATCCGCCTTAATTTCGGCCATCTTTTAGGTTTAAAAAAACAAAAACAAAAGCATAAAACACAAAGAGACGATTACATAAGCTAAAATTATCAGCTTTAAGGATTAAAAAAACGTTAAAAAGTTAAAAAGTGGCATAATTCCACACTAATCCTTGCCTATACTTGATTTTTCATATCTGACTGCATTCCTCCGCCAAGAAAATAACTTGAGTTTTTTTTTACTGCATTTCAATAATTTTTGAGAAATTCTACTACCAGCTTATTGATAGTTGAAACCTAGTCAATTGAGAGTTGGATTATTCCAGCCCGCACAGATATTTTCTACGTAATTCTTATGAATAGATCCCTCCGCCAAAGGAAATAACCTGAAATTTTTACTGTGTTTTAATTTGCTTTCACAATTTTTGAAGCATTGGTATTCTATATCGTGGGAAGTGGTGGCTTGGGTAAGAAAACCCCATTGACATTGCTATTTACTATATTTACTATATTACTGCATCCCTCCGCCAAGAAAATAACCTGACTTTTTTTAATGTGCTTCTATATTATTTTTGAGAATTTTCTTCCGATTTCAAAATTCAAATTCAAAATTTAATACAACCTAGTAAATTATGTGTTATGTAATCCCACCCGTACACATGATGGTGCAAATCGTCTTAAACAGGTTCTTTTATGTGATTGTTAAGGTGGCTGAAATTAACGGGATTTTAAAATGCGCAGTTAGTTAAACACATTGCAAAGTGATTTTAAAGAAAATATTAAAGCATGAAAAATAACAATTTTGAGCCGAAAATAGAAGTTATTTTAAGGTTTTATAGTGATTCGTTCTAAATTTGACGCAATTTAAACACAAAGCAAAAATCCATAAAATCACAAAAAGTCACTTTTTGTATGAACATGTTGATAATGCAGAATCACAAAATAAAATACTTTTGCAAAAACACTTTATTCAACATTCATCCAGTTACTTTTGTGCTAGTTCTTTTGTGTTTTATAAATAAGCTAATTTTTAACACCCTAAATTGGTGGCCGAGATTAAGGCCTGGCCGAAATTAAGTCAGATACCCTACAGTTTTTGAAAAACGAGTGTTCTGCTTTGTACTTAGTCTTCAGTACACAGTTGAATTTTTCAAAATACATTCTTCCGACTTTTTAAATTTTGATTACAAGCTACTGAGACGTGTAGTGAGATTTTTTTATAAAAATTGAACTAAATTTGATTTTTTACATAACAAACTATAAAAACTATACAACATAACAAACTATACTATTATGTTATGGATATCTATGTGCAATAAAATTAAATAAAATTTGTCAATAAATTGTCTATTTATTGACAAATTAAGTTTAACTGACATCAATGATATTGTTGTGATAACTAATTAAATAGTTAACTATTTATCTACCATGATTTTGACTAACTTTTTTAATTTATAGTTAACTAGTTAACTACCTAATCAGTTACCTGCTTTCAAAAACAAAAGTAGTTAATACAAGTAGTTAATAAAAAATAAAGTAGTTAATATTGTAGTTAGTAGAATGTGATATTAATAAAAAAGTTAAAATTTATTCAAGGAATAGGTCAAAAGCAGAAACCAAACTAGTTATAATCGCTTTTAACCAGTTAAAGTAATTTTATCATGGGTGGCGCGGGAGCGCCACGGGGCGATTTAGCCCCGTGGCGCCGCGCCAACCATTATTAGAGAACGTGGGTAAATTTTGAAATTCAGAAACTTCTTCTTCTTCTTCTTCTTCTTATTATTATTATTATTATTCCAACGCTCCATCCTTAAAAGCGATATTCCTCATTCGTTACTAATTGATCAAAAATAAACATGGGCTCATTAGAAAGAAGAAAGAATTACGCAACTTTCTTAGGAAGCACTTTTTTCATTTAGGTCCTTGTTATCGATTTATTGATCAAAATTAATTCAAAGTTTTATTTATTAAAAAATAATAATAAGCGTCGGTGGCGCGGGAGCGCCACGCACCGGTAATTATCGGTGGTGCGGGGTGCCACACTGCAATTTAACCCACGGCACCGCGCCAACTATACTTAGAGAACGTGAGTAAATTTTATAATTCATGTTCATCATCTACTTATTATTATTATTATTTTTACTTTAAAAACTATAATTGCAATCATTGGCGCACAGCATCGCGCCAACTATATTTAGAGAACGTAGATAAATTTTGCCTGGAGCGCAACTGCACCGCACTAACTATAATTAAACAACGTGGGTAAATTTTGTAATTTAAATTTATCTTCTTCTTCTTATTATTTTTTATTTAAAAAAATATATCTCGGCACCCGAATGATTATAAACATATGTCATTGCGCACTTAAAACTATATTTTATTAGGCTATTTTTTAATTTAATTTAATTCAAAAAAAGTGGTAGACTAGCCTTGAAAAATGCTCTAAGAATAGAGCAGGAAAAAGGGGCGATTTTTCCCCGGGCGTATGTTTAGACAGAAAAGATGTGGACTAGTCTGAAATGGAGATTATGTGGACTATAGAAAGTTTGCATTTGGTTTGGCCAGCTGCTCACTAAATAAAAATTTCTACCATATGATAATTATTTGTTTATACATTGATCTAATCACACAGCACTGTTGCATTTTTTTTAGTTTGATGAAATGTCAATTAAAAAAATCATACTCACAGCAATCTTTGACAAGCGCGAAATCGCCACTTTTTCAATTTGAAGGTTATATTTGTATGTGTAAGAAACAACTATAAATTTGAAAAAGTGGCGATTTCGCGCTTGTCAAAGATTGCTGTGAGTATGATTTTTTTTAATTGACATTTAATTAAACTATAAAAAGGCAACAGTGCTGTGTGATTATTTTGGTGGTGTGGTGGGGATAAGATAAGATAAGAAATTTTATTGTACTGGTCCAAAATATATTAATACAATATACAAAGACACTAATGTACAAATAAGTAAAGAAAAAAAAATAGTCGTATACAACAAACATAAAATTGAGATATAAAAAGTCACAACTTAAAAAAAAACATATTGTACGGGTTAATTTTTTATTATTAGAAAAACGTACCTATGTTAATTTAGATAAATTTGGAAGTTTTTTTATAAATGTTTTAATTGAAGGAGAGTTAATAATATCTTTTGATAACGAGTTCCAAATTTTGCACACCCTGACAGTAAAAAAATATTTTCTAGCATCAATTCTTGGGTTTTCCGTTTCAAGCTTTAACCCATTAGAACGTGTTTTGCAGTTTTTAATTAGTTTAAAGTATTCGTTTTTGTCAATATCCAGTTTATTATTAAGTACCTTGTAACAAAAAACTAAATCGTTTCTGATTCTTCTGCTTTCAAGACTGTCAAGTTCCAAAAAAGTTAAACGCTCAGTATATTCCGTTTTAGGAATTTTACAGCGGGCATAGAGTCTACGCGTGAAGCTGCGCTGGACTTGTTCAATAAGCATAATATCTTTTTTGTATTGGGGAGACCAAACACAGGTGTCATGTTCGACCACAGGCCTTACAAATCCTTTATACGCTTTAATAAGAATTTTAGGATTTTTTGTTTTAAAAACACGAAAAATAAGAGAAGTACGCGCATGAGCTTTTCTAGCCACTTCTAAACAATGACGAAATGGCTTTAGATCATTACAAATGGTTACACCCAAATCTTTGGTTGATGAAACTTTTTCTATTTGATTGTTTCCCAAAAAAAACTCATTATTTTGATTGTTATGACCAAAACTCATAACGCAGCATTTGCTAAAAGCAATACTAAGTTGCCACCTAGCAGACCAATCATAGAATTTGTCCAAAGACTGTTGAAAACTTGATGGGTTTTGAGTTGGATTTCGAATTGAATATATTTTAGTATCATCAGCGTACATTTTTACGTGTGTTTCTTCATTAATGCATTCCGGTAAATCGTTTATAAACAATAAAAAAAGTAGGGGTCCAAGTACACTGCCTTGGGGAACCCCAGATATTACTTGAATATAGTCTGAAAAACAATCATCAATTAAGACTTTTTGACGTCTACCAACCAAAAAATTTGAAATCCACCCAAGAAGCTCATATCCTACACCATATCCTTTTAGTTTTAATAAAAGTTTATCATGGGTAACTTTGTCAAAAGCCTTTTGATAATCTATATATACAGCGTCTACTACTTTCTTATCGCGCAAGGCAATTGACCAATCATTTAATGTGGTGAGAAGTTGCAAACATGTCGACCTATTTTTTAAAAACCCAAACTGATGTTTTGATAGTAGCTTATTTTCCCTGAGATATTTAAGCATTGCGTCGCAGACCAAAGATTCCATAATCCTACACGTTATGCATGTAAGAGATATGGGTCTATAATTATTTGTTTCACTAGCAGAACCTTTTTTATGAATTGGGATAACAATAGCCTCCTTCCATAGTTCAGGAACAGTAGAAGTAAGCATGCTTAACTCAAAAAAATTTCCTAAAGGTAATGCCATAGAATCGGCAACTTGCTTCCAATAGTAAGCAGGTAAATTATCAGGAGTCATAGAGAGTTTTGCAGGTAATTTTTTTAGTTTTTTACGTACTTTTTCTGTGGGAAACATAACTGAATTTATTTTAACATTTTTGTTTACTTTAAGAGGAAATTCCGGAATTAAACCATTATCAAGAGAAAAAACACTTCCAAAAAAATTGTTTAATAGTTTGGCTTTTTCTTCAGATTTTACAGCCAAGGTGCCATCCGGTTTTCGCAGAGGCGGAATTTGCGTGGTAGATTTCATTTTTGACTTTGCATAATTATAAAAATTGCGCGTATTACCAGATTGAACAATGTTACTTTCGTTATTTTCATGAAAATCGTGTACAAATTGCTCATATAACTTAGCACATTTTTTATATAAAGATTTTCCAACATGCGATTTTTTCCTTAATTTATAAAGTTTCTGTTTTTTGTTTTTTAGGCGCCTAATATGCTCAGGATATGACAAAAAACGATTTTTCATAGTGCATATAGGAACCCATTTGTTTATACAGTAGTTTTGAACTTCAAGAATTTTTTTGTATAGTTCATTTATAGATTCTGCTTTTTTAAAAATATCCTCAAAATCAAAATTTAGAAGATAGTTGTTTATGGCATGATAATCTCCTTTTTTAAAATTTCTAAAACATTTTTTTGAGGATTGTTTTTTATAGGGCTCAAAATTAATTTTAAACTTTACACTTAAGTGATCGCTGTTTGACAAAAATGGCTCAGAAATATTGATATCAAAAATTACATTATTATTATTACAAAGTATGATATCAAGTATGTTTGATGCTGTCAAATGAGTAGGTTCCGCTACGTATTGTACAAGCCCGTTTTCATTAATACTATTTAATATTATTTCGTGAATAATTGTATTTGTGGAATTAGGTTTTATGCTGTTTAATTTCCAGTTAATATGTGGGAGGTTTAGATCTCCGCACATAACAAAGCTGCAATCAGTGTCTGACAAAAACGAAATCAGGCGACTTATTTTTTCCGCGTCTTCTTTTTCAAACACGCATGGTAAATTTTGGTTTTTTGCGCGATAAAAACAGGCAATACGTATGCGTTCCTTTTTACCTAATATATCCACGCACACACATTCGACGTTTGCATAATCAAAGGGCAGCAAGACTTGACAGACTTTTAGGGAATTCCTAATAAACAGACAAACGCCCCCACCTGCGCGGTTAACTCGGTCATATCTGTATACAGAAAAAGAGGAACCTAATGTCAACATAGAATTTGTAACTGATTCATCACATTACTGACTACTATACTAGAATTATTTTGGTGTCATATGCTATACTAGAATTAAAACCAAATATGTTATACTATACTAATACTAGAATTAAAGCCGAGCAAGTATAGATACTTAAATTAAGTATAGATACTTACCAGAATTACAGATTTCTAACTACATAGTGTACTAAATTAATTCTAGGGTTTAATCCTGGTAAACTAAAATTATTTTAGTCTTTACTATGTATAACTAAATCCTATATACAAGCGTATTAAAACAACGTTTAACATCTAATAATCAAAAGGTGATAACTGCATTTAAACTGAAAAAAAGTGACATGTGAATCAAATCACGTCTATTGGTATGATTATAAACGTGGGACGTCAGAATTGGTTTTTTTATTATAATTTTTGTGTAATAAAAAATTTCATGATTTTGAAATATTCCATAAATATTTCTTGCCTCTTGATTTAAATCAAAACGAATTTTGCTGATATTGAACAAATTTTTTATTTCATTTTTTCCATCGATAGCACTTCAACAATTATAGTGTTTGTTATTTTTTAAACAAAAACTGATCTTCGTTAATTTTTTTATATTAGTTACCCTTTACTAATAAATAGTTTGTAATATATATTAAAAAACAGGAAAGTCGTCATTTTAATGATTACTGTAAACTACTTGGAAAAATCGTCTTTTAAAACATATACCACTTCCTTAAAATCGCTCCAAAAAAAGCAGTGTGAAGTTTTGGGAAACATAGTTTTAAAGACAAAATTTCCGTTAACCGAAAAAAAGCAACCCTTTCTGTAAAGACTCACCTTTCTGAGGCGAAAATGATCCCTAGTCACGAAAATTGTAGAAAAACCAATATTACTTTATTGGGGCCGACACATATGAGTACTGCACGAAACAAGTACCAAAAAACAGTCCCGGGTTTCGCAAAATAGTATACACAAAAGAGTACGCCACAAAACAGTACTGTCAAAAAACAGTACGGCACATAAGAGTCCTGTGTGACTTGCGCTTGCTACACCACGCGACTCTGACACAAAGGAGTTCTGACACGAAAGAGTACTGGCTCAAAGAGTAATAACTTAATGCTAAAACGATTAACAGATGCTTAACTTAATTACAATAAAAACCAATGAGCAGCGTTTTATGGTAAAAAACTCTTATTTTTATAGACCATTTAATAAAGTTTTTTTAAAATTTTTCTTGTTTATAATTACGTAGCGAGTGTAAACTGCACTCTGAGCCTCTTCGGCTGTTTAATTTGAGTAAATATAGCTTTGGCCGCGCCTACCGAAAGTACTTTTTAAAACTTATTTTTACATTTTTTAAATTTTTTTTTATATTTTTACAATTGACTGGTATTTTTACATTTTCACGTTTTGTAAAAACTAAGTTATCTTTAGAAAATGAAATTTTAAAAATCGTTGCCAACAAATAAGGCAAAATTACTAATGCTCCTTTCTTTCCATGGCATTACTTTTTAATTTTTTTATAAATTTATTAAAATAAGGTGTAGCTTTGGAGCTCGGAGAGTTTTTCTAAAGCTTCTTAAAAAAGAGTTCAGGTAATATTCCTAAATTCCTTATACCAAAGTTTCGGTATGTTACATTTTGTCGTTTGGTCAAGTACATTTTGTCATTTGCTCTTTGGTAAAGCTCCGGAAACACACACAGTCAGAGAGACAAACAGTTCATTTGCTAAACCAGATATAAAATGGTTTGAGCGTTTTTCACGGCATATTTTCAAAGCAACATTTTTTTAGATTGGTAATAAAAAGAATTCCATATAAAAACGAAAGTTTAAAAATTGCAAGCAGATTTGCATAGATCTATTATGCTATGCATAAGTTGTTTTTAAATATATTTAAATTTTCAACTCATATTTTTTATTAGTCGATTATCAAAAAAACAAAACAAGACAATTTATCAAATAAAAATTTAAGTCAAACATTTCTAATTTTAAACGTACGCCAGTTTACGGTGCTCCGGAACGCCGATTTTCGGAGCCCTGAAGCATCTTAGCACGGAACCCTACTTTATTTTCAAAATAATTTAGCATTTAATTAAAGAGTAGTATATCATTTTTTTCATTCTTTGCGGATTCAAAGTTTCCAAACAATGATAAAAACAAAACATTATGAAAAGCGGCTAAAATACCATGAACATTTTAAAATTAAATTAGAGAATTAAAATAAGCTTTTATAATTCATTTAAGAAACACAGCTTTGGAGTTTTTTTTAAATGATCGTCTATTCCTCGGAGCATGACAGCTTAATCCTTTGGGTTTTTTTGTCCAAAAACCGGCGTCATTTTTCTCCAAAAATCGCGTTTATCCGCCAGTAAATGTAATACAAGATGTGAAAAAAATAGATATTAGAACCAAGTAAATTACAAGTTTCACATTAAAATTTTTTTCAACATACTGTAATATAGTATAATACACATTGAAACTTATAATACATTAAGAAATCATTGTTTTTGTCTATAAATTTCGTAAGTTTTGAATTAAATAACTAAATTTTTAGTGATGAATTTGGATAAAGCCTTATGATACAAAAAGAATACGATTACAAATAATTAAATTTAACATTTAATGATACTCTAATATGATATAATACACATTAAAATTTATATAACTTTAAGAAATCATTTTTTCCCTATAATTTCAAAATTTTTGATAAAATAATTAAATTTTAGTATTGGATTTAATGAATGCGTTAGGTTACAAAAAATACGATTTTCAAATAATAAATATGACCTTTAAGATGACCAATTTTAGAGAAAAACATGTAAAAATATAGACTAAGGATAAAATATGTTGTATATACACAGTAAAAAACCTTGTTAGATCAATTTCGTTTAAAAACTTTCTAATTGTTGATTAAAAATTTGCATTTACAATAATATTAAGCAAACTATTCCATACTGGAATAATGCGTTCAGCAAAAAAATTTCAACAAATATCGAGTTTAAAATTAATTATATGAATTTAATGTCTATACAAAAATGATGCGGACTGGCGACAAAACTCGAACTTTGAAATGTTATATATCCATAACGGAGTTTGGAATAAGTGCGGGACATATATGGAAGCATAGCTTAGACTCTTGGCTATCTTTTGAAAAGGTTAGGAAAAAATGTTTTTCGATGACGTCATCACTACAGCCGATGCGGTGAAAAAAACCTGGTCCCAAAAAAAAACAAAACTTTTTTATTAGTACGAGATAAGAACCGCCGCTTGGTATGCTGTTAAAACATACTTTTCTGAGTTTTTTCTGAAAGTTTGAGCGAAATCGGCTCGCTCAATTTTTTTATGGGTTTTCTTGATTTTGCGGGTTTTTGCGCGGTGGTGCTACTTTTTCGGAGTTTTTCTTTGTTGGGTTTTTTGTTTTGTGTGGGTTCGTGATTGATGTTTTTGTTATTTATTATTGTTTGTCTATTTTTTGTTCGTTCTTTTTTCTGTTTTTTTTTTTGTTGTTTTTTTTGGTTTGTTGGGGTTCATTTTTTTGGGGTTTTTGTTTTGTTGTTGTTTTGTTTTGATGTTTTGTTTCTGTATTGTAGGGTGTTGTCTGATTGGTTTAAGAAGTCGTTTGTGCAGATTCTTTTTGTTGAGATTGACTTTTTTGAGTTTGTCTTTGGGTTGGGACTTTGGGTTGGGTTTGGTGGGTTTTTTGGGTGATGTTCTTGGTTGGTGGTGTGCAGGACGTGTGTTGTGTAAAATTTTGACTAAAACAGTGGAATTCTCTGATTTTGTTTGATTTTTTTTTATTTTTGTCTGTTTTGGGTGTTTTTGGTTGGATAGTTGTAAGCTTTTCTTCTTTTCTTTTGAAATTTCGTGTTTTGTGTGCTAGACCTCTTAATACTTCTTTTGTTTTTGTTTTTTGTTTGTTTGTTGCGGATTTGTACTGTTGTTTTGCTTGTGGTTTGTTTGGGTCTTTTTTGGATTTGTTTCTATGTGTTGGTTTGGGTTTGCCTGGGCTTTTATTTTTGTGTGGTGTTCATATCTCTTGCTTGCCGGTTGGTAGTGCGCGCCGCGGCCGTTGTTGTTTTTTCTGTTGCCTGGGGGGTTTTTTTTTTTTCCCGGTTCTCTGGGAGCGGTTCTTTTTTGGCCGGCGGGAGGAAAAATTATTTTGTTTTTCTTCGCGTCTTCAGGGGTCTCGTGGCGTGTCTCCCGTGTATTCTTCGCGCTCCTCTCCCCCCCCCCCCCCGTGCTGGGGAGTTTTTTTAAAAAGAGTTGTGTTTTTTAAGATGTGATTTTTTAAAAAAATTTTAATTCTGTTGAAAAAGATGATTGATGGTTGTTTTTTTATTAGAGGATGTAGGGCGGGGTGGGGTGGGGGGGGGGGGTTGTTCGGGCGGTGGGGCGTTGTGTTCCTCCCTCCTTGCTAGCCACCGGACGGAGGTGGGTGAGGGAGGGATGGTTGGATTGATTACCGGGAGGGTGTGTTATGGGGGGTGTGAATTTTGGGAAAACCTATACGTGGACATTTTTATTGTGGAAAGCGCGTTTTCCAAAGGGGGGACCCTGGGTTTTGGGACTAGGAAAATTTTTTTACTCAGAATTGGCTCAAACTTATTGGAAAGAGTAATTAGGCAATGTAAAGCCAGAATATAACATGGATTTTGGAAAAATGAACAGGACATATTTACACTGGACAACGTTTTTTTCATTAAAGAAAGGAAGGGGTTACCTTGCTCACCAACCACAAAAAGGATTGGGCTAAATGAGATATCATTGGGCGGAAAGCTACGGGAGGGGAATGGGGTCATAAAGAGGTAGAAATAGAAAAAAATTTGCATGGACATTTTTAGCCTGGACAAACATTTTCACAAAAAAAGGGAAACGTATGGATTTTGGAACTTAAAAAATATTTGGTCTTGAATTGGCTCAAACTTATTGGAAAGAGTAATTAGATAGCCAGAATGTTGTTCGGTGTGGATCTTTTGTGGGGTTTTTTGGGGGTTTGAAAGCAGAATATCATGATTTTTGGTAGGATTCATGGACATTTTGCTGTACCGTTTTTCTCTAAAGAGGAACCTTCCTCCCCCAGCAGGATTGGGCTGTTCTGTTTTGGTGGTCTGGCCTTGGCCGTTCTCGGGGGGGGAAATGAGATATCACTGCAAAGCTTACAGGCAGCGGAATGTCATAAATGGGTTGAAATTAAAAAAAAAAGATTTCATGGACATCTTTTTGTCTGGACAACACATTTCACAAAAACAGGTGCTGGGTGGGGGGGGGGAGGGGTGGGTGGGGGGGGGGGGGGGGGGCTGGGTGGGGGGGGGGATTTGGTTGTTGGTTTTTTTAGCAAAAAAATCTCGGTTGTTTTGTACAGGAAAAGCAATATTTTGACAAATACTGCACCAATCTTAACGATCAAGCTATCAAATTAAAAGTGCAAAGTAGTTGTTTTTTGAGTGCATAATTTGTAATGTAAATCTTCATACCCATTGAGCAATCTTTCACGTACAGAATTGTCATTTTTGGGGGATCATAACTCATGAACCACTGGAGATATTTTTTTAAAAAAAATTTTTTGGGCTATCATGGGCGTTTTATTTCGGATTTCGGAAAGGGGGGTCCAACCCTGAACAAAATTTCCGAAAGGGGGGGTCCAGGGGGATCCAAATTCTAAACGTTATAAAAGGGCTAAAAAAAAATTTCAGCGCTTCGCGCGAAGTGTTTATTGCCATGTTTATGTCACATACTTCATTATTTTCCTATTATTATATAAAAATAAGTCCATAAAACAAAGAAAAAATTTTTTACAAACAATTTGATACCTTAAAATTTTCGATTTAAAAAAAAATCTAAAAGTAAAAACTCAAAAACATAAAAATGAGCAGATTGAATTACAGCTGAGCAATGCAAAGTGCGAGAAAATGTTTTTAAAATTACTTTTCACAACGTTTAAATTTTTAATACCACTATATAACAATCTAAAGGGGGTCTAGCGTGGTGGTATTAAGATTACTAAACAAAGTAACACAAATTTACTTTATCCAACGTCGCTCCCGTTATCTAAAACATCAAATAATCTATATAACTGTAATTATCTTGATTTAGACCTTAAAATTTATCACGGTAAACTTGATATAAATGTTTTTAATAAAACTGATGAATTCGATTTTAAAGTTGTGCGTTTTGTTCATAAACACAGCAATGTATCAAAACATCTTGGAAATAGTGTGTTTTTAACACAACTTATTAGGATAGGTAGAATTTGCTCAAGTAAAAACAACTTTTTTAAGAAGGTATCATACCTATATAAACAGTTTCTTAAACTTCATTATCATGATAAAGAACTAATTGATACTATTTTTGATTTCAGTAAAAAATATCGACCTATGCTCATTAAATTTGGTATACTTAATAAAAAAGATACGTGTAAATTAATAAAGACTTGTAAATCTTAAGATTGTAAATTATGCCATGCAATTTTTAAATATTATACTTTAAGCAGCTATAGATCCGTGATGGATCATGCTATTATCCCGAGATGGGATATATTCTTTTACCCTAGATGGGTGACTCGTTATACTATTAGTATTTTTTCATACACTGTTTTTAAAGAATAGTGTCTAAACACTATCCATACAGCTAGATTTACCCAGATTTTAACACGGAGAAAAACTTAAGGAAATTTTGGCGATATGCCAAGATTTTAACTATACACAGAATGAGTATACAAAATACAAATCCTTCTTAGTCACAATTTTGTATTGAAAAAATGATACTATTGAGGTTTTTGGTCTTTTTGGAGAAGTCTTTTATGTTACCGATTTTTTTGTATATAAGCAAAAATCTTCTTCTAATTTTACTCTTGGTATAATATTATCCCGAATATTACAACGTTGATTTATCTGTGTATCTTAATCTTATTTACTTTATATTTTAATATGACTCGTGACAACAAGAGAAATGAAGAACACTGCTCACCAACGATGGTTCAACAGCTGTTAGCACCTGTACCAATTATCCTCCAGCTAAGCGGGCAAAAGCAGTCCGAAAATAATGGGCGATCAAGATCAGCGCCACCAGCTACAATGGGACTCCTGTCTACAAATCCCGCCGAAACGCCCAACGAGCAGCCAGATGAAACGCAAGAACAAGGGCCAAGCGACGATGGTACACGAGGAGAAAAACGGAAGCGTAACACGGAATGCGAAGATACTGTGGTATGTTACTTTATGTATACTATATCACTTTGTTGAAATATTGTTAACAGTATTGCTTTATAAATAATCTATTAAAATTTACGATATAAAATGCTTTAAGAATTATGATGGATTCTATTGAAAAGCTCCGACTATCATGATCTTAAATGCAATCAAAAAATGTGTCTAGAATTAGGAGCGAAACATATTTTTTGATAATCGTAATATATAATGTTTTTTTTAAAAACTGTTTTTAATTTCAACTAATTATGCATATGTTTGTTTCATTTTACTTTATTCTAGCAAACAACACACTGGATCAATCGGTAAATAATAGTTACTTCATTTATTAATTTATGCAAATTTTATGTAACTAATGTATGTGTAATTGCAATTAACTTGTTTTTTTCAAAATTTCATATCCCTTCTAAAAATTTTTTTTTGGTATTTTACGTCTTACTTTCATCTTGCTTTCTATTA
>JASAMX010031906.1:5000-17074 GCA_030248175.1 Microlaimidae sp. YZB2_3 | reverse complement strand
AATCACGCAAAGCTTTTTTTATTGAGTGTTCTTAAAAAATGTCAGATTTTCCTCTTGTATACTTTAAAAAAACTGAGACCTGTGATATTATCATATTTATTATATTTTCTGTAAAACATTTTGAAGGTTCGTGAATGTGTGTAATAGTCAGAGCTATATTAAAAAATAAAACAAATAATCGAAAATAAAACACTATATACTTAAATTTTAACACAGTTTAAATAGTTATGATGTGTTTAGTCTCAAAAGACTAAGAAACTATAATATACCAGAGATCAACTCAAAAACCCAACAGCCGCAAGAAAGATTTAGCGACTATAATTTACTAAAATTTAATTGGTTCCATTTCTTTTTAATAAAAAAATGTAATGCAGAAAATTGTTGTTAAAAAATTATTCAATATGAATTGAAAAACCCAGTAAAAAATGTAATAAAATGTAATGTTATGTACTGGAAAGAAATGTTCAATTTGTGTGGAGCTACCTGCTACATATGTATGGTAAACTTTTAAAGTGTCATAGGTTTATGTCGTGTGATCAAACAATGCCTATTGTCCATTGCTTTATTAACGGAGTTCACCACTACAAATCAAAAAGACGTTTATTCTGTCACTTGATGCGAATCAAAAAACTTTCTTTGCAGAATTATTGTTTACCAACACGACTGCATTTTAGAAGAAAATTTTTGTGTAAAACGGCATAAAACTCTGATTTTAGAAAATGATGTGTATGTGGTGGCTATATATATTTCCATGTGACCAACACAAATTTTCTCATATATTAGCAGTTACATAGCATCAAACAGAAGCTTTTTTTAAGTATTTTAAAAAAAGACTTTAAATCAACTACAAAAATATATATAATTAACTCAATTTTTAAATTAAAAATTTTAATGTTGTTGTTGTTAAATTTAGGTTAATCGTTTTTGTGATCTAAGGTGAATAAAGCGAATTAATCTATTCTAAATAGAGTAAAATCAGAATTATCTAAGAAATGTAATAAGAAAGCTAGATATACATACAGAAAAAATTATCCAAAGTTAACAATAACCACCGTAAATTCTTGGATTAGTGCAATCTTTAACCTACCCGCCGCATGCACCGTACGCAGTAAACTACAACACTGCCATCGTTGGAAGGGGATGCTGTACTGGCAAGTGTATCCGCTTGGGCAGGACCGGAGATCCTCAGGTCGACAGGTCTGGGGTCCGCCGCCCCGCGAATTCCCGAGAGCCCTGCTACCCGCTGGGCAACCGAGAAATTCCTCTAAAGCTAAAAAAAACAACAAAGCGGAAGATAATTATTATGAAGCTAAGATATATAGTGCAGAGAAGAATTAGAATAAAGCGAAAACACAGCACGACAAAATAAATAACCACTCTAAAAGCTAAAAATAGCACGTCATTGTAATGGCACAATAAGTACAATTCAATATCATGGGAGCATAAATCCAACATTTAAATAGAAACAGATCACATATATGGAAAGAATGAGTTAAAATTACTTTAATTTTACACTGAATTTTTGTGCCATTACCACAAGAAACATGAGGAAAAAAATTAATCATTCGATTTAATTAATTCAGTGAGGACGTACGAAATAAAATAATTCATACTAAAATTTTGTGCCTGCCTTTCTTAATCCCAATTTTCTGTTACTGCATCTCAACTGGCTGACCTAATTTTTAATGTACTTTCCTTGGCACTATAATGAACCTAAAACTAAACTATGTGTTTACTTTTTTTATAACTAATTCTGGTGTCTACCACCTGCTTCTTAGTTGCCTAACATTTCTTTTACTTTTCATATGCTTTTAAGAAAATTTTTCTGCCTTTAATTCACCTTTTTCTCTCTATTTGGTACCCCAATAATTCAATGATTTAGCATTGAAGCTAGAATCACTTGCTTCTCATATAGATAAAAACATTTTTGGTTTTATGTTTTTAACATTCATTAAAAAATTTCTTAATTTTTTTTGTTCCCTATCTATATTTCTAAGACTTTTGTCTTTTTACTTTTCTTTATACCAGTCTTTAATATATCATTTGTATTCTTCTACTTATATTACATCCTAGTTTCACATTACCTATAACAATTTTTCAACTCTACTTTGCATTTGCTTTTAAAAAAATTACATGCCTTCAATACATTCAACTTTTTCTCAGTTTTTGCTATCCTAATAATTCATTGATTTAGCATTGAAGCTAAAATCACTTTCTTTTAATATAGTTTAAAATTTTTTTTGGCTCCTTTTCTATTTTTAACGTTCTTTAAAACACTTTCTCTATTCTTTCTGTTCGCTATCTCTTTCAAAAACCTTTTGCTTTATTTACTTTCCTCTATACCAGTCTTTAATATTTCTTCTGTATTCTTTACTGACCTTCCATTTCCATCTTACCTGGTTTAAAGCAAGATTTTTCTATGCTTTTGTGACTAGTTTAGAAAATGTCCTCACAGAATAAAAATAAATCTTTAAAAAAAGTCACCAAAGCTCTGAATTGATTGTTAATCTTTATTTGTAAAAACAATACTAAACTAATTTGCATACTATAGTGCTGTTATTTCTATTAAGCATTAAATTATCCAACATATGAAACCCGTTTTTGAAAAAAAACGATAGTTATACATAGTTTATGTAATTATAAGATTGTTAGAAAATTTACAGAAGTTATTTGTGATTTTATTGTAATCAAACTTCAAATGTTTTAAGCTATTTGTTCTTAAAAGTTTAACTAAAATTTTTATGTAGAATTATCAGGTGTTCTATTAAGAAAGTAAAATTTGCCAAAAAAAGATTTTTCTCAATTTAAATAGATAAGTTTCAATTTTAATTTTTGGCATTAATTAGACTATTTTTGTGCAGCCTAATCATTTGTTTGTAAATATTCTGAGCCAGCAAAAAACTTTTTGTGGGCCTAATATTTAAAATTAATATAAGAATTTAAAACAGGGGTCGCATTCTAAAGAAACAGTTATATTTACCCCGATAAATCCATTCCAATAAAAATAAAAAATATTATGTATTGTAAATTAATAAAACTGCCACATATGGGAGTGAAAATGAATGCAATGAATTTTTTTAAAATTTTTTTTCTCCCGCTGCAAAACCACCTCGCGCAAAATAAAAAAATTAGTCAATGCGCGTATTTTATTTTTTATTAAATTAATCCAACGGGAGAAAATATTTACCCACCTCTCGAGTTGGATAAATTCTTATCCTTAAAACAATAGAAAAAATTTACTCCGGTTTTAACCTGGGTAAAATTGATTTTTCACTCGCATCCTTAAGCACGTAAAAAAAGTTATCCCGGGATAACTTTTAACCGCGCGTCAGAATGCGACCCCAGGGGCTTTTTCATAAAAACCTTTGTAAATTCTCATTTTACAAATCTCCGCCTATTTTTTGTAAAATACACGCTAAAGGTTTTTCAACTTGTAATACAGGGGGAGCATCTCCGCGCACTACTCTGCGCTGATTGGTCGCAGCCACGTGATTTCATCTCCGCTGACCGATCAATATTCGCCCTTTTGTATATCCTCTATCATGTAATTTACAAAAAATAGGCGGTGATTTGTAAAATTAAAATTTATAAACGTCTTTATGAAATAGGCCCCAGATGTATTTTGATTATATTTAAAATAAAAAAGTGGAAGCCATTTGCGTTACAATAAATCTTTATGTTTTCTGGAGGCACACTGAACGCAAAGTTTCATAGTGTAGCCAAGAACCTGTTGTGATAAAAAATACTGGACTATTAATCAATGGAATTAATCTTATTGTTTTTAATACAATAATTGATTATAATTTAGAAAATATATTTTATCTATCTAACCTCCGAAAGCGCAACAGTAGTTTTGCAAACGAGTTGAACTGTACTGGCATCGATACGGCATGGGGCAATTGTTAAACTGCGGATTGCACATCAAGGGTTGATTTATGCCAGGCTGTATGTACACGGACTGACCCAGCGGACAGTAGCCTAAATTGTTTACAGCTATTTTATCCCTACAAAAGAAAATATTTCAGTGATAAAAATGGTTATATCATATTGTTTCATAATAGGTTTTATAAGCATTTTGTAATAAATTTTCAAAATTTAATAAGGTTTTTGAACGCAGTAATATCTTCATAACTTGTAGTTATTTAAATAAAAAATAAGAATGTAATAATAGGTACATTATTTTGAAATGCAACGATTCTTAAACCGGCTGAACTGATAAGCTGAGCTTTAATTTGTGCATGGGCTGGTTGTATAAAATATAATAAAGCATTTTTTTACAAATACAGAGCTGTATTGATATTTTTAATCAACCCAGCCACTTAATTAGACTTTTTTTAACAGTAAAATAAAAAAAATTTTCTACAAGTTTGCTTAAAACCATGATTATTTAAGTGAAAAACATCAGTAAAAAATACAAAAAAAAATTGAGCTAAGCGGTATTGGTATGTAAACATTTTTTTATGATAAAATTTGTATGCGCAATGATTTGATTATAAAATATCTCGTATAAAATACGTTTAAAAAAATCAATTATGCTTCAAGTTAAAAGTTATTTGTATTAAATGTTAATAGCTTAATAATCAAAAAGCAAAAACAAAAAGTATGCAATGTTATTGTGCAATTTGTTTTCTAAAAAAACAGAAGAACTCATTGTTTTACAAAAAAAAACAAAGAATTTTTTTAACCAATCAGTTTGCATTTGTGCTACCACGTGTTTTGATTTGTGCTGACTTGTAAGTTATTTATAAAACTTGTGGAAAAACCACAATGTTCAACCAATTATTATGCAGAAACAAAAATATATTTTATGTATAGAAAGATTTTTGAAGTTAGGAAAAAATAGAATAGAATAAATTCAATTGAAACCTTGCTGAGTAGAGCCAGAGCAACAATAATAA
Source organism: Microlaimidae sp. YZB2_3 (assembly GCA_030248175.1). NCBI lineage: Eukaryota > Metazoa > Nematoda > Chromadorea > Desmodorida > Microlaimidae > Microlaimidae sp. YZB2_3. The sequence continues at coordinate 12,176 of JASAMX010031906.1, read as the reverse complement.
AGATTTAGTTTTGTCATGTCCCTTTTACACGAATAGCCAAGAGGACACGAGTTGGCTATAGTAACTGAGCAAGTCAGCGGCTGTTTGCTTACGGGTTGCAAGTATGGACTGCTATTCCCTGGACAGTTAACTCCTGGAAAAATTAGTTTTAAATAAATAAAAGTAATTACAAAATATAGGTTGTTAGAAAGCACACAAAGACGTTTAAATAAACTCAAAAAATAAATTTAAAACAAAGTGGGACGCTTTACTGTTATTAAAGAATTAAATAAAAAAATTTTAAATTTATTTAAGCAAAAATTCTTTAATAATAATTTTTTTTTGAAAATCTGGTGCTTATTTGCAGAAAGAAACCAAACAAATTATTTACAAAAACTTTATAGGACAACACAACTAAGAACAAAAAAATCGAAACTAAAAAAATCGATTACAGACAAGCTATTAAGTCTTTTGGTCATTTTGCTACAGTATTTATTTGATTTTTTGCAATTAAAATTGATACATAAAAGCAAAAATATTTTAATAACTGTGTTAAATTTTTTTATTACTTGAAGTAGCAGTAGTGTCTCCATTACCGCAACAGTAGTTTTTTGTCGAACCGATATTTTTCAAGCAAGAATAGCCCAATGCGCAGTTGAACGCTTGTCCCTCACGGCACTCTATAGGCTTGCGATCCGCTGTAAGCAGCGGTAGTGTCCCAGAAGGACAAGGAGCTTTAAAAAATTTAACCCAAAATATACAAACTGCTACTAAAAACACATAAAACTAAAGAAGTCTAACCATAGTTTTACAGTGTTAAATAAAATAAATACAAAAAATCATTAATGGTCTACAAGCCAAACAAAAACTACTTTTAACAGAAATAAGCCACTAAAAATTTTTTGGAAACTGTTAGTCTGTTAAAATAACAAATAAATTCCCAAAAATGTTAAAAAATAAACCCAAATAAAGTAAATATGTAAAGACCCCTTGCAAATAGAAACAAACCTGTAATTAATATGCTGTTTTCCCACCTTTCAATAGAGTGTTGCATTATTTTTTGAGAAAAAAAACGCAGAAAAAATAGCTATTAAAAATTACGGTTAGAAAAACTTTAATTGATAAAATACACTTCCTACCAATAGAGTTAGATCCTGAGCAACAAATAAATTGACCAGGTTGGGTGCTTGGTTGACAGTTGAATCCCGGTTGGCATATTGGGCTCTGTGGAGAGCACTGCTGACGCTGAGTTGTCCCTAAAAAGCTATAGTTTTTAATAAAGTCTAAATATATTCGTTTTAATAAATAAAAAAAAAACTTTTAATAGATAATATGCCAGGAAATTGTGGAAGAAATAAAAACTTCACCTGGTACAATATACGGTGTCCCGCCGTTGGCGCAGTTTTCAAAACCACTGGAGCCACTCCTGCAGCACACGAAACGCCCTGGCGATGTGGATTGGAAACAGGAGTAGCTGAAACTGCAGGACTGGCCACCCTGGATACAGGTACGTATACTCGTCCCCAAAAGCTCTGGCGTCATACCGGCTGGACATTGACCCGTGACTGTTGGCGAAGACAGACAACAGTAGTTTTGTCCTGGAACTGAGGATGGAAGGCAGCTACAAAACGTAACTGAAGGTTTGATAAAGTGTAATATAAAAGTAGTTCTTTATATGGGGGCTATTATAAAAAATTCAATACAAAATCAAATTTGTACTGTTTTTCAGTAGGCTTTATGAAATGCAACGAATTTGCCATAAAGGTAATCATTTTTTAATATAATATCAAATTTTAAAGGTGCGTCCGTACTGTTAATTCACGTTATTTGTACCCAGTAAAAGTGCGCAATCGTGACGATTTTGAAAACACTGGATCAATGTACTTCGCGGTTTTTATTTTTTTAGATTTGAGTAAACATTAGTTTTATAAAGTTTTCAGATTAACGAGTCAATAAAAAGTCTTTATAAATCAATATACAGTAGGCACAAATCTTTAAATATTTTTAAACATTATAACAAAAGTTTTTAATTAAATAACAAAAATTTAAATATAAAAACACATTTTTTAATTATTAATAAACATGGTTGATATAATGCGTATGTTTGCTTAGACTATAACTGTCTAAACCGCACGTTTATATACACAAATGCCGATGCTAAACAGCCAGAATTGATACCTGTAAGACGCCGGGCAGCTGGCGAAGAATAGACTGCAGGTCTGCGGGTTCAGTTGTCCGGGGGCGATCAAAGCCGGCTGACCGTTGGAACAGGTGTTTGCGGTAACTCCTCCGCGAGAACAACACAGGTACTGGCCGAACAAAGTGGCGGAGTAGCATTGGTAGTTGGCCGGGCAGGGGGTGGGGCTCTGGGGGTTGCAGAACTGGCGCTGCTGATTGGCCGGATTGACATAGGGGCTCAGTCCATTAGAACAGGTGACAGCCGAGCTGCTGCCGCAGCACACACCTGTGTTGGAACCTCCGCCTATATAGATTTAAAAACTAAAGACGAATTCTATCAGGGTGAAAATAACTAGGTGGTAAAGTAACCACTCGTTCTTCAAGAAAACATCAGGTGGAGAGAAGCACCTGACGCAACTTAATAATAATTGGTTACATAATCTCTGAAAACTTTTTTATTACTTTTATTCTCGCGCGTTCATTCTTCGTTTCTTCCTGACGGCTAGCGGTTACGCCTTTAATTTCAGCCTGAAGGATTTTAAATTTAGATATATAGATAATGTATTTATTGATTTTATATTAAACATTACGGTAAACCACAGTTTTCATCATCAGTAAGGTCTAAAATACAAAATAAAATAGTAATAATCTGACGGTGTTTTTTTTTTAATTATGAGATTATTAATATTTTATTTTGTATTTTAGATCTTATTGATGATGATAACTGTGTTTTGTCGAAACGCTTAATATAAATAGATAAAAACATTATCCTATTCATTTTTTACATTCTATCATTATTATTTTCTCAAGAACTTTCAATAGCAGATTTTTTATCGCATAAGAAAAACAACATAAGAAATACCGTAAAATGCATTAAAAGTTGCACAAAAATACTTTTAAAAAAAGTTGCGCCACAACAATCACACTTTTTGTGGAAGTTCGCTAATGTTTCTTATATAATATGTATAATTATACCAATCAACACTTTATATTGTTGTATGTGTTTAGTTCTAAAAGTGCTGAACTTATTATGATTTCGCTTTTATTATAACAAGAAATCATAGCGAAAAAAATTTATTGCAACCATTTATATGTAAAAGAATTAGTGTATATTCATGAATATTCTACCTAAAGGTTGCAAACACTGGTATCCTTGGGGACATGTCTGTTGACCAATTGTACAAGTTTGGGGTTGAGCTGAACCAGGTAGGAGATAGGCCACAAATCCGCCTTGACACTGTAAGCTGCCTGAACAACATATCGCCTGGCCAGAACTGCCTAAAATACAATCAATATTGCAATAATTTTTGTTAGTTTTACATACACCAAAAGAATTTTAAAATTATGCAAAAGTATTTTTTATCTGATTTTAAAGTATTATCATTGAAATTGAAGCAAAAATTAACAGGTTGTTATTTATTTTAAATCCCTAATATTTTTTGGAGTAAAACGCATTTTAAACGCAGATAAAAACTGCGTCAGGTCAGGACTGCTATGGTTAAATTATATCTGGCTGACCTTGTAAGTTTGTGTGAGATACATAAGCGGACCAATTAATATCGTACGGTTATGACCTTTTTTTAAAAAAATCCTTAAGAACACATATTTTTTTAATTTCCACCGTTTCATAAAATATTCAAAAATTAGTCAACTTTTTTCTTTTAAAAAATTACATTTTTGTTCCAAGTTGAGTAATTTGATAAATATTTGTTAAATTTATGACATTTTATCTTTAATATTAAACCGTTTTGGCTGAAAATTTTTAATGGTTTTATTTTTAAATACTCGATTTTTAAACCTACTTAATTTCCATGATTTTGAGTGTTAAATACTTTTTAACAATTAATCTACTTAAAATTTTTATTAAAACATAAATTCCTTTTTTAACCATTATTTATCAAATTACTCATTGGAACAAAAATGCAAATTTTTAGAGGGCTAAACTTGAGTAATGTTTGTATATTTTCTTAAAAGGTTGGAATAAAAAAATTTTGGCGTTTTACTTGGGTTTTTTAACGTCATAACCACACAATTTATTAAAAATTATGAGGTCGTCTTATGTCGCCATAAAAATTTACGAAGTCGGCCAGCTATAATTTAACATGAGCGCTTAGAAACATGTAAGTACCAGAAGGGAAAACGATGGGCTTGTAACTTATAAATGGAAACACAAAAAACATAACGTACACTGCATGCTAAATACGATTATAAATGCAATTATAAATTACAGTTATAAATGTAATTATAATTATAACAAATGCAATTACTGTACATACTCTTTTCATTAAACAATATACCAAACAAAAATTTTGGTTAATAGTTTAAAACACAATAAAAATTCAAAATACACATTATATAAATAAGGATGTTACTTCGAGTGCAGTAGTATCCTGTTGGACAAGAATTAACGGAATTTTCAATACAAGTCTGTGGTAACGAGGTTCCTGGTTGTAAATAGGGTGGCACACCAGATGGACATTGTACTGCAGTTTGCTGTTGACAACATATGCTAATTCCTAAAAGACAATTTTAAACCGATTGGTTTAATTTGACCACCTGCATTATGAGACCAAGTAAACAAAGGCACTCAGCTAAAAAAAGTTAATTTTTTATGAATGTTTACAACACAAAAATATCACTAATTTAATATGTTGCTGAATTTCTATGTTTTTTTTACATAAAATCTATATTGTCTTACCCGACACAGTTGAAACAGTGCAAGCGGTGTTAATAGGACACCCTGGAATGCTTCCACCACAAACTTGCGGTTGATTTGAAGTGCCAGGTATATTGTATGGAACAGCACCAGTGGAACAAAACAGGGAAGCTTGACAGCAACGTCCTTGTAACCCCTAAAACCGAATACCTTATATTTTAACTAATCGAATAATTTAATTTATAACAAACAATTTAATTATCTGTATGGAGGCTAAATTTTTAACCAAGTATTACATACGCGTGGAGTTAACATAAAAACACAGGCACATACCAGAAACAAACACACATATACTCGCGCACGCCGCACGCACGTACGCACGCACGAACGACGCACGCAAGTACACACGCACGCACGCCGCACGCACGTACAAACGCACGCACTCGCGCACACACGCACGCACACACACACACACACACACACACACACACACACACACACACACACACACACACACACACACACACACACACACACACACACACACACACACACACACACACACACACACACACACACACACACACACACACACACACACACACACACACACACACACACACACACACACACACACACACACACACACACACACACACACACACACACACACACACACACACACACACACACACACACACACACACACACACACACACACACACACACACACACACACACACACACACACACACACACACACACACACAAATAATCTCAGCATCAAGTAGGTCACGTTCATAAAATTAAAATTTTTTTAGATATGTTTGTTACTTGTACTGCGTTTGATTGAAGACACATGTACGGAGCAGGACAACTATTTGGGGCGTTAATAGTGCAGAATTGTCCATTGCTGGGCAAGTTGTTGGGGCACTGCTGAAAATTTGTTCCTCCGCTGCAGCAAATAAAAACACCAGAACTACTGCTGGCTGCACACTGGTATCCTACAGGGCAGCTGTTGAATGAGTTGATCGAGCAATACTGCGGAGTTGCACTGCCAAATGGTATATATGGGGAGCCGCCTCCAACACAGGTTGCCGAGTTTTGACAGCAGATCTAAAAAAAATATGTATTGCAGAAAAATTTTCAAAAAAAATTCAAATGTCACAGAATCAGAAAACAAAACGTGGCTTTAATTTTTATTACAATACAGTATGATATAAATATTTGAATTATAAACGTAATTTTCGCATTTATAATAATTCTTACAAAAAAAAAGTCGCCATTTAAATTGGCTAAAGAAGATACAATGTAAAAGACTATATTATGAGTGCATGTTTTTAACCGTTAAGTCATAATCTGTTATAGGTTTCTGTGCCACTATGAGAGGAAAAATGTTGCATTTTTTAAAATTTATTTCTGCAAAATCTTATGAATATCACTTTTTTTTAATCATCATAACTGTACATTCAAATTACTTATTAAGGTCATTGCTTTTTTAAATTTAAAAATCATTTATATTTTTATAGTAAGGCGTGCGGTTGTTAATGGTTTATAATGTGGGCTGATGACCTATTAGGAAGAAATTTACTTGACTATGTCTTTAAACAGAAGGTGGGCCAGCTAAACAATGAAATAAAAGTAAGTGTAAGTCATTTGAAGTCGAAATAATTTTAAATATTATTTATCTAAGTTTGATCAGAAAACAAAAAATATCAAATCTAATTTCATGCCTCTCTTTCAGTATTAATATTAATTTTGATTTTCGATATTGCATATCGTTGTTGCTAGAATGCACTTTTTGTGTAGTGAATCTTCAAAAATGGCCCTCTCTATTAAGACCAAAATATTAAAAGCGACATTTTATTTTTAAAATTAATTTTTTTTGTTCGTGAGTTTTGCCACGTATTACCTTACTATTACTTTATTTTACCTTAAATCAAATTTATTGATTTTTAGTTTGGTTGAATTGAAAAAATTTAACAAAACATTTTTGAAATTAGTACTTCATCCTTTATTAGTTTTTTACCTCTATTCAACCTTAATTTTATACTTTTTACAGCGCAGTTGACTAACACTAACGCATAAAACACTATTAATTTCTATTTTATGCTATTGTTATGTGTAGTGTAGTATCGTTGCGTGGCTAATTTAGACTAATCACCCGACTTTCGTAATTCACATAGGCAAAACAAATAAGCATTACAATTTCAACTCAATTTTGAATTCAGTTATTTTCTCAGAAAAACAATATTTAATATAGTCTGTTGTACCTCTATTTACAGTTTTGCTAACCGCATTGAATTATTTTTGTACCCGAAATGTTTACTGTAGTCTCATGATTATTGCGTTTCGTTTATCAA